>JAFVLL020013158.1:0-13450 GCA_021397915.2 Tor tambroides | reverse complement strand
GTCCACTGGTAATGGTAACAAAGGTAAGTGATGCAAATAAGCAGTGAATTGACATAGTAATAATCAGGTATAATAAAGCGCAAAGCCAGACTTGTCATTTAATGGTGCTGTATCAATTAATGGGACTGTTTTTATGTAACACAAAGTTGAAGACTGGAGAAATTAAAACAAACATACAGTATAACATTTTAAGAAAGAACATTATAACAAAGACAATTCATTTATCAACTTTGCACAATGAAAGGACCAAAGTTTAAAAATCTGAAAATTTGAAGTGTGGTACAAAAAGGGAAAAACAAAGCTTTAAATGTTCTCAATAAAACTGCTCTTCAGACAAGAGTGACACATTATCATTTAAAAGACTAGGGGCTTTTCATGTAAAGACCCTGCACCTGCCACACTACAAACTTCTGTTATTAGTGGTTTTGACTACCATTGTGATCTTTCAAATGAAAGACACAGCCAGGTTTGTGATGTCACTTCCCTTAAGAAAACGTAGTGTACTTAGTATACGCATTCTGCTAAGTATACTTATAGTCAACTACATTTCCTCAAGAAATGGAAAGATGCAACATTTACACACAATGATACGTGATCAGGGTATGGGAAGTTATAACCATCTAGAATTGCAATTCATTAGTAAGAAGAGCATGCACTTCATTTCATGTACAAAAGTGTATATATATCATGCAAAAGTGTGTATATATATATATAAATCAAACGAAAATACTCTACACAAAAATTCAGAGAGCTTATATCACCTTTCCAGGATATGACCCAGACATTTTTAAAGTGGAATGGGACATGACTGAACATCACTGATTCATAACCCTTCTGACTGTGTCATATAAATGGATTTTCCCATTTATCTTGCTCTGGTCAGAAAAGCCTGAGGCCTTTTCACACCACATGCCTAAGCAACAGCAAGCCTGTGATGTGCTTTCACACCGACAATGTTCCTGCTGTGGAACAAAAGTATAGAAGCCTTTTTCTTCTAGAAATAAAAAAAAAAAGGTTAACTGTGACTTTATAACTCACAATTGCAAATTTGTTTATTGCAATTGTGACTTTTAATATGGTAACAAATTCATTTCTTACATTATACTTTATATATTATACATTTTTTTATTTTTTTTTTAACTTTGTGGCAGAGATACTGTATACAGAGTCAGCGGAAAGGAAATTGCAATGTAGGGCGGGACCTGATTGTCTCCATCAAGAACTGATTAATTCATTGGATTATTGTTATTTGCTAATTGCTGCAATATGATATGAGTGACAGGTTGCTCATATCATATTGCACACATATATGTACATACACATATGTGTACACATAATCAGAGAAGAGACAACATTGTGAGAGGGAGGAGAAGTTTCATTTTGATTAAAGTCTTCAAGGGCATATGAATAAAAAAATAAAAGTGCAAATAAAAAAAAAAAAAAATAAAGCTGTTATTGGGAATAAGCTGTTGAGAAATGTTACAAAGTTGATTGTTATCCAAATCATAATGGAACACAGAACGGAACACAAACACCAAACATGTAGCTATCAACTGTTTAAGTGGTTGACATTCAGTCAGATTAACTGAAAAGAAACTGATATTTGCTTCTGTCTAATTTCACACAAACTCAACAGACATATTTTTCTCTTTTTTTTCCGTAAATTCAGCTCAATGCTGAAACTACTGCTAACACCGCTCAGCTTACACATGCAATATAAATGGTGTAGCTTATTATTATGGTCAGTGAAATAAATATGCATAGTTTTTTGCTGCTTATTGAAGTGGTGTGAGATAGACTTATTTAATTACTTCTATTTTTCTTGCCTGTGACTATTGAGAGTTTGAGACAAAACTTAAAACCACAAAACAACTTATGGTGTGCTTTCTAATTCATGATATTTAAGAGTAGAGTAGATACATAAAGAGTACACTACATAAAGAGTAGTTAACAGTCCCAAAGAAAAGAAATATTTTTCACATAATACTATTTTTTTTTTTTTCATCAGATTTATATGGAAAGAAAACATTCAAGTGGAAATAATATCATGCTTCAGTAGTAGTGGAAGTTTCAGAAAAAAAAAGAGAATTTATACATGCAATTTTCTCTGTGTGCTCAGATGAGTTATTAAATCTTCAATTTGCAATTTAATATCACTTGCATTACTTCATAAAATGAGTTAAGAGGAAATAATTTAGCATTCCTCTCCAGCAACAGCTCTCATCCACCATTTAATATGACAGCAATGCTACTTAATTTGGTCTAATAAAATTTCAGATGTTAAGAACTATTTCACAGCTGCGCTAAATTGATATTAAATATCGATGGCTCATCACTTCTAAGTGTCATAAAGGGGATGCAAATGTTTTGTCAAGAGCAAAGTTTGGCTACATCAGACATTAACCCTTGTGTGACCTTTTGGACATTTTTGTCATTTTCATTTTTTTTTTTTTTTTTTTTATCATTTTGCCTGTGGTTTTGCCAGCTGCATAAATTTTGGCACAGGTGTGTATTTTTATTGGAATTTTACTATTTCACTCCCATTTCCTTTAATAAATCTATTTTGCACTACACTCTTAAAAATAAAGGTGCTTCACGAGGCCATAGAAGAACCTTTTTGTCTAAATGGTTCCATTAAGAACTTTTAACATCTGAAGAACCTTTCTGTTTCACAAAAGGTTCTTTGTGGTGAAAGAAGGTTCTTCAGATTATAAAAAGGAAAGGAAGAGATGGTTCATTAAAGAACCTTTGACTGAATGGTTCTTTCTGGAACCAAAAATGGTTCTTCTACGGCATCGCTTGAAGAACCTTTTGAAGCACCTTTATTTTTAAGAGTGTAGGTACAAAAAATACAATGTAATTTTTGTTAATAGGCTTTCATTCTGTTGGCAAGGCTTCAAAATTATTTTTTTTACTATTACTATTATTTCTGGCATCTAATGGGGAATATTTGCTACTGCGTCCAAACAAAATCTTACTGAAAGCTCATTTTTTGAGATGTCAACCTCAAATTTGGAACACAACTTGATTAGATTTATGGCTTTGATTTTATAGCAAGTTTAGAGTTCAGTGTGTTTCATAAAATATATATTTTATATAAAATATTGTTCATAAATCATTTTCATAAACTTTTTTTGGTTTCACTTGTTAAACCTTTTTTTACATCAACAATAATCTGCCATGGGTCTTCTTTAAAATGAGACCAAACTTAAGTCTGTACTCCCAAGCTTCAAATTTTTATGACAGTTTTTTTGACATGGACATTTTTGTCCACTATGGACCTATGTGTAACTTTTTTTAATTGATGCACAAGGGTTAATATTTGTAATATGCATGTTTCATTATTAAAATTCATGGTCTTCACTGGTCTGATAATAAAGATTACAGTAATTCGACAGATGAAAACGATGAAACAGTGAAAATTATGTGAGAGCCATAGCTTAAGTCATATCCATACATTCAATGGATCAAGTTTGATATCTAACAGATATTCAAGTCACAGATATCAAACACAGGGCCGGACTCACCGGAGATGTTCTGTTCCCGGAATCTCTGATGGATGTTGCTGGCCAAGAAATGTTACTTGTATCTGTACAGCATTTTTAGTCTTCAACTCGCCTCAACTCACAGTTTCCATAGTTACGGGCTGGGAGGAATTGAAGACTGAAAATGACATACAGGAGAATCTTTCTTCATCGACTGGAGTGTGATGAATATCCGGAAACATCACTCAGTCCTTCATGCAGTACACTGATAGATTTGCACCAATCAGAATTTGAGTGGCATAAAACAATGTGCATGACTAACCTTATACGACAAAAAAAAAAAAAATCTAATTCTTCAGTGACCTGAAAAACAACTTGTGTGAATAAATAATTGCTGGATAAGGAAATGCTATTTATTGTATTTTATTCAACTGTTAGTTACGGTCTATAACTTCCACCAGACTTGGAAGTCACTGATTTAAATAAATTTCGAGTTACACTCTTAGCTTCCACCTTCCCATACGTGGACTGCCTGCGGTGAACTCACAAAATGTACAAAATGACTGACAGGCAGAAAGCACCCTGAAAGCCTTCTGACTGGCTAAAGAAGAGTTTCTCAAATCTATGTTTGTGAGGACACACAGGGGGTTGATGAAGAGCTAAAATTAAAAATTAAAATGAATTGCATTTAAAATTAAATCATTTTAAAATAAAAACAAAACAAAATAGAACATCTTTAATTCTTTACCTGCATGTAACCATTGAGCATTAGCTTTCATCAGAGAACCACAAATGTGAATATGCTTTTAAATTAATAAATTAAATTTTAACTTCAGGTATGGATGGTAGGTCACTGGGAATCCCTGAGTCAACAAAACATCTGACCGTGGCCTGGTTACTTGGTTAGTATGTCAGACATTATTATGAATTATTATGAGTCAGCACACTGGGGACCTCTGAGGAGCTCTTAGGATCATATTACTCCCAGCTCTTGGCTCATTTTCAGTTGGACAAGAACAGTTTAGTCAATTGAGACTGAGGCTCACTCTGACTGAATCACTTAATTAGAGTTCCTATCCGATGTCAAATTCACAACTGAACCATTCCGTGTTATTTAAACAAAACAAAACAAAACAAAAAGGTCAAAATAATGATTTTATGTGAGGGGTCCAGAGTGATTTTGCCAGCCCTTTTGCTCACTCTGAATAAGTACAGTTCTTGGAGAGTGGGGAGGGTTGTACCAATGATACGCTCAGCAGTCCGGACTACCCTCTGAAGTCTTCTGAGGTCAGATTTGGTAGCTGAGCTGAACCAGACAGTTATTGAAGTGCAGAGGACAGATTCAATGATAGAACAGTAAGGGTCCAGTAATGTCCTTCAGGTGGGCCAGCACCAGTTTTTCAAATGACTTCATGACCACAGACATTAAAGCCACAGGCCTGTAGTCATTTAGTCCTGTAGATTTCTTTGGGATGGGGATGATGGTGGAGCGTTTGAAGCATGAAGGGACTTCACACAGCTCCAGTGATCTGTTGAAGATCTCTGTGAAGATGGGGGCCAGCTGGTCAGCACAGGATTTCAGACAGGCTGGTGTAACACAATCTGGGCCTGGTGCTTTTTTCCTTTTCTGCTTCCGGAAGACCTGGCGCACATCATCTTCGCTGATCTGAAGTGCAGGAGTGGGGGAGAGGGGGGTTGCAGGAGGTGATAATGGTTGTGTGGAGAGGTGTTCAGAGCAGGTGTCATGCCATCTGTCATCTTGTTAGTATACTACTTAACCCTTTAACACGTACGATCACACCGGTGTGATCAGTCTTGGCTGGTCCCTGGAGCGTACGATCACACTGGTGTGATTAGAACGTTCAGCGAGTCACGTCATCAACTGCTGAATTCAAATCTGCTTTGGTGCTGAGCCAGATCGCACGCGCTGAGCGCTTGTCATATTATCACAAATATTAAGTGTTTTCAATCATATAATGCTTATTTCAGGTTTCAGATATTTAAATACACTTAAATACTAGCAAAACCATACATTTATAGTTTGTAAAATACACGCTGATGTCTATGGAAGCAACAATAATGATCCTTACAAATATAATCTGACAACATGTTTTATTGATATCATATACAAATTGTGTAGATAACTTCAAAGTTTACTCTGCTCTTCTCCCAGTTTACCAGAGATTTACTTTAACGTGTTTCGGTATTAGAGGATGAATTTGCGTGTTTTAAATCCCACAGCTCGGATTCAGCGCGAACAAACATGGCGGCGCCCATCACCCGGTATAGATCAACTACCACGGTCATTATAAAAGTGTTTAAACTACCAAATACATTTACTTGCACATATTTCAGAATCGGAATATCAGATAGTTCATAATATAGTGAGTATGTTTGTGATTATTAATAATCAAAAAAGGAAAAACGAAATAAAATCGATACATGTGTCATACAGCGCTATTGTGGCTGCTGTGTGTCACATGACAAGCATGACGCGTCACCATGGAAACAATAAGGCTATACATTCTAAAATAACGGTCGCCTAAAAAAACTCACGCTGGGGGCTCAGCTAGAATATTTTAAACTCACGTGTGAAAGGGTTAAGAGTATACTTAAGGTTACTGACAGGGTAAAATACTTTTTATGTCCACCACTGCTCAGTATTAAATTGTTTAAAGAAATGGCGTATATTTAAGTGCTTATGGCCCTATCATTCTTAAATTCACTGCATTAGCACTCTTTTTTACGTCAAATTGCTTAATAGACCTATCAGTAAGGCCCTCCCATCAAACGCAGATGAGCCAATGGCAGTTGAGTATCAATTGCACAGGGACCTGAACTCGGACATCTTGCGGTTTCAGCACCATAGAGAAACATTGGAGGATCAGAAGCTTTCATCGGTTTGATGGTTTTTATGTTACAAAAATGGTAATGATGTGCCTGAGGTACTTGTAACATTGATTCTACGTATCCTGAGAGGATGGGCAATGGAATTTATTTTATACCATTTCCTAAACCAAGCAAGATGGAATTAGATAAAAATTCAATTTTCACAGTTAGCATCTCTGTTTGTTTGCCCGAGTTAGCAACAGTACCTAGGGGTCTGGCTTACCCATAGGCCATTTGCACACTGTTCTAGTCAGTTTTAAACCCACTACAAGCACACTGCTCAGTGAGACTAATCTATCAGAATATGCATTCCTTTAGACACCAGATAAAAGCTGTGCAACAAAGCAGGACAGAAGTTCTGATATGACAACACATCTGACAAGGGTGACTATGAACTGTTTTGAGAGATCTGTCTCGGTGACAGACATGACTTTACACGCTTCTCGACAGTTTCTTTGCTGTCTGTGCCTTTGGTCCATCTGTATGCATCTAATATATGACATCTTTTCTGAACTATTCTAAAGTTTGCTTAACTTGGATTAAAGCAGTTTGCAGTAGATCTGTACTTTCTACATAGACACACACAGCCAAAACACAAAACAAAGAGTTTTGTGTCCACACTGGAGGAAACGTGCTGACAGTGTTGCGTTATAATTTATTTAAAGCTGCGGTCCATAACTTTTTTGTGTTCAAAATTTACAAAATTTATGTAATAAGCAAGTACACCATGAATCCATTTTCCAAACCGTGTTATTGGCTTGTCCTGAATCACTATGGTACACCTATAATAAGTGTTTATATTCGGATTCTTTTAGACTGGTTTGGGTAGGTACCGCTGCAGAGTAGACCTGTACCTGTGTGATTCGTCGTAGACATAAATAGAGAGAAGTGTCTCCGGCTACAATGGTCTTCTGCAAGACGCACGCAGTTCTGTTTATTAACCGCTAGAGCGCCAAAAGTTACGGACTGCAGCTTTAAATAACAACAGCACATTCAGATGTTGGACAAAGCATATCGAAACAAAGAGGTAATTTATCAAGCAGGATGAATGCTTTGTTCCTCTTTTCCTCAGACATTGAAAGACTATCAAGAAGTGGGAGCAGGATGCTTAGAGCTGGACACATAATTAACCTCAGCTAAACAAAATGCACTGATATAGTGTCTAAACATAAGTCAATACATCTGCATTTTTGCTGATGACCATTTCAACAAGCATAAAAGAATGGTTTTCTTGCTGATTCAGAATCAAGATGAGACTTGTTAAAAGAAACTTTACAAAGAGACTGGGTCAAAACACAAACTACAGTCAGTATATTCAAACCATTAGATTCAAGAGAGATAATAGTATGTTTTGAAGGGCATGGAGTTGTAGAGTTTAGAGTGTGCTTGTCCATCCAAAATTCACACCTCCATGTTGGTTTGGTGGTGGCAACTGCCATGCAGTTTCTAAGGTCTTATATGAATGTCATTTTAGCATGTTGCTGTTGTGTGGTTTTCTAGGGTGTTTTGGATAGTCACTAAGTATTGCTAGGAGGTTGCTATATTCTGCATAGTGGTCAACATGTGCTTCATTTCTTATATTTTATCTAAACACTCTCCATTCTAGGTTAATTCCTCTATTCAGTGAAAGTGCTTAAACAGCAGGATAGCAGGTTAATACTTACTGGCTACATTCAGAGATCAGCATAAATACACGAAAAAATATTTAAAATATAAATACAAAATACTGTGTAGAAAAATACAAATACAGTATTTTGTATATTGAAAATACACAAAATACATGTCAGGCTGAAATCACTCTGGACCTTACTCTGAATGCAAAAAAAAAAAAAAAAAAAAAAGAAGAAGAAAAAAAGAGATTTGTACAACTGCTTAGAAACTTTAAAAGATGAATTTTTATATTTATTTCATGTAAAGTTTATTTTGTTGTTAAAAAAAAAAATTAAAATTAGAAAGTTTATCTTAAATGATAAAATTAGAATGAATTTAGATAGCATTTGACACTATTTGCTCAAAGGTCAAAAGGTGATTAAAAAAAAGTTTTTTTTGTGGTGTACCATTCATCAGTGTTTTAACAAATGCACACAATCACTACAGTAAACTGATGGTGACAGACAGTACAGCAATCTTATTCTTTTGTCTCTAAATAAACATACATTTGAATAGATGGATTGTAACGAACACAGGACAACTCAGGAAAACTAGGTCAAAAGAAAACTAACAGACATGTAACATGGGTAAACACAATCACCTGATTTTGTAAATGTGACAGTTTTTTTCATTAAGCACCAAGTTTGCACTTGGTGGCAGCGTCAGAAAGTTCTCGGATTTCAGCAAAAATTTAAGCAAACAAGTATGTAATGGCCCTCTAATATGATTATCTTAAGATATATCGAGTGTTATGTTGGGTTTGGACTCTACTGTGGTTTACTAATGTTCTTGGTAGCGTTGGTCTTTACCTGAACCAGCTATGCTTGTTGTATTCTGCTAGTTGAGACCTTTTCAACAAAACAAGAAGACTGTTATGTACTGTATAATGCCTACCAGTTCATACTTTCAAGTAAAGCAAACTTTTTTTTTCATTTTGAATTTAGGCATACGTTTTTTGTCTCGTATTTGGCCTTCCTCTTTCAGCCAAAACCCGATAATGCCATTTTTAGATGTAGAAATTTGCATCCCTAATTTTATGGCATGTATTGTAAAATTATGTAGTTTGAGAGTAGAAAATGAGGTGCAGCTTATTTTGCCAACGTCCACTCTAAAATTTCTGGCCTCGCCACTGACTGGATCTAAAATCTTCAGATGAATCTACATTTCTGACTTGTGATGCAGCCTAGAATTAAGCCTGAGCCTGGTTTCTACTAAGTTTTTGTTGTTGTTGTTGTTGTTTTTTGCCAGTAATCTTTTGCCTTGCTTAGTTGGGGATACTTTGGAAACATTATTGACTTGACTGCAAGAACGAGTGAACCCGTGATGAATCAAACATCAAATAAAGCAAAATGATAGGTCATAAAAATATTTACAGTAAGTAGTCCTCAGATTCCATGACAGCAGCATATTATGTTATGTAAGAAATTATGTCGTGGAGATAGCTGCTGACTAAACTGAATGTGATAGTCCAAATGATAGTTGGAAATTATATACTGAATGTATGTAAATGGACATTAATTTCAATCTTTAATTGATTAATTAGATGTTAGATGCAGATGTTATTACTTTATCATCTATGTGTGGTGTAATTAACAACAGTCCTGTACTGTTAAACCAGTGTGGTCCCAATGCTGAAGGTGTGACCATGCAACTCTAGTTTCGGGGAAACTGTCAAGACTACTAGTTAATATCTCCAACAATGCATTGTCATATGGTTATGCAGTGGGTTAATTAGTAGTACGGGAAACACACCCCAGTATTTTCCTGTGCAGCAGAGGTTCACAGAAATGAGTTGGTTAAGGAATACCTTAGTAAGAACCACTAATGAGCAGGTAAAGTTATAATGGCTACACAAGAGATTTGGGGGAAGGAATCTTTTAAAGCAGGCTGATTTTCACAATGTGGATGTACTAGCATTCCATTCTATAGCTACATGGAATGTGAAACTTAATGTTGTGCTCTTTGGTTTGTAAACAACACTAGACAAGACAAATGACAAGCTCCATCAATCAAACCAGACTCTGGTGCCTAGAGTGAAACATATCTGGGATTTAGAGGAAGTTAAGAATCTAACTGATGTGGTTTTCAAACTGCAGATCTGACAGGCCGTTTATGACCTTTGTGTGGTATTCCATCTTTCTCCAGTGAGACCTGCTTTCCTGCATCAAGGCAACACATTGGTACACTCTGCAAGAGGAAAAAAAACACATTTGCCCTAAAAACCATCTCTTAGAGCCAAACAGATTCAACTTTATTTGAGTTAGGGGATTGTTAACATAGTCTACATTCTCCTCAGTTGCCAGAAGCTTGAATTGCCTGTATAAATAGTAGGTCCCTAATCACATGTGGAGGGGACAGGCTGCTATTTACCCTCTTCATCAGTGCCACATTGCACAGCTGACACTTTGACGGATGGTGCAACAAGAACAATGAATTGGATTGTTTCACATGAGAGTACGCCAGTAAACCAGCCACATCACTTTTATCAAACTGACAATGTAGATTGATTGGACCACAACATCTCTGGCACCCACCTTCTGGAGACTCGGAACATCACTGAATGGCTCAGCAGGCTCAGCTTTGATGGAGCTACTTTATGTTCATGTGGTAAGCAAAACTCTGGAGAATCAGTCAGTTTTGAGCAGACCCACACGGAATGTGTACACCAAAATAAATAAATAAACAGCAGATTCTACCAGAGCCAGGATTTTTATCTCTAGTGTTAAGTGCTGGTTTTGCATAATTCATAAATGAATTGACAAGGCTTTTTTCCTAAATTAGTAGCAAATGAGATGCTGAATTGTAAGTTGAATTAAATAAGCAGAATTGAAATTGAAGTAAATTGAAAGAAAGAAAGAAAGAAAGAAAGAAAGAAAGAAAGAAAGAAAAAGAAAAAGGGAAATTTTTAATAACAAATCTTATTGGTAATGGGTGCATGGGGATACAAATTTATAGGGTCCACAGGTCCAGGCGGCTCATAGCTATGCTGAAGATCATCTGTGTCCCCCATGTGCAACAGGAATCAGTCATGTAAGCCAATATTTGATAGTCATTTTGGCACTAATTTACAGAACCTTGATGTCATTTTTCAAAAGTCTAAACTAGGACATAGCATCATTTTGAGCAGTTGTTTTAACTGATAAACCACTGTAATGAAATAAATAGACAGTCATCTAATTTTAGGTTCATTTTACGTTTTATGATCTTAGGTTACATGTGTATGCAATCATAAAAATTGGTGGTGTTTTGTGTCTAGAGAAGAAAAATGACATCACGTTTCTCAAATTGGTGCCAAATTGAACTGTAAAAACTGTTATGTACTTTTTGAAAGCACATGATGTTCACCCATGCTACTTAATATAACTTGAAATGCCCTGTATTAGTAGTAGATGTTGAAACTGAACATTTAACAGATGATATTTTGAGTGAAGAAACATGTTTAGATAAAGAATAAAATCAGTGTACATCCATATCCTATAGCCAAGATTTATGCCAAACCCTGGGACTACACCTTTCTTTATGCTCACCTGTTTATTCATGAAGATGTAGATGATGGGATTGATGACTGTGCTGGACTTCGCTAAGATGGAGGGCACTATGCTAGCCTCCACAGTCACCAGTCCTGGGGCTCCAAAAGTGGCCAGCAGAGCCATGATCCCATAAGGCAGCCAGCAAAGCAGATAGAAGATCACCATGGTGATCACCATGAGAAGAACCCGGTGCTCTCTTTTGCGGCTCATGGGCGTGTTCACACCGCTGACCTTCATTGTCAAAGAATAGATGGAGATAATGAGATGGACCATCAGTAACACTGTTAAGTAATATTTGTAAAATCAGATCTAAAATTATCTAGAGCATAACAGTATAGCATATTATACTGGCCAATAACTGTTAATATTACAGTGAATATCAAAACAGCATACATTTTTTAATCATCAAAATCTTGTACAGCAAGCATTGTGACTGAAAAGCATCTGTTAAGTTAATTAGACGTGGTCAAGTGGTTAGGAGTTGGAATGTTAAGTCCATTAGCATTTCTCTGTAAGGTCTAGAACGTCTCTGTTATGTACATAACCCTCCTTCCCTGATGGAGGGAACGGAGACGTTATGTCGTGATGACATTAGGGGATTCACTTGGGAGCCCCAATCACCTCTGACACCTTAAGAGAATATGCCAATGAATATTGGCTAGTGGTTTTTGCATACCTGAGCCACTCCCCATGCATACAGGTATAAATAGGCGACAGGTGCATCCACTCATCAGGTTTTCTGCTGAGGAGCCGAGAACGTGTCCCTGGCACCCAGCGATGGTTTCAAGATTGTGGCATGGGGACATAACGTCTCCGTTCCCTCCATCAGGGGACGAGGGTTATGTATGTAACCGAGACGTTCCCTATATGTCGCTCACTACGAGTTATGTCGTGATGACATTAGGGGTCCATGGAAAGCTCCACAACCTGAACCCCGTCACAGCCTTATGGCATTGCAAATGTTGACAAGCAAGCGCGTGACAGACAAATGCCATTAAAAGGTCATAACCTTCCCATCGCCCCAGTGCAAATTCACTGACCTTGGTACTCGCAGGGACCACAGGTGAATACATCGCTGCTGGAGATAGCCAAGCCGCTGTTCCTTTCCCCACAGAAATTTCTTAACAGAAGGGATTTTGACCTTCAGAAAGATTGCTTCAAGTCTTTCCTATTTTTTTTTTTTTTTTTTATACGATGGGGAAGCGAAGGACACTATGGAAGCCAAGGTAACATGTGGAAACGCTAATATGGATTGACCCAGGGCTGGGGCAGTACTACATATGGAATAGGTCTCTGAGGCAGGTCCTACCTGAGATTAGGGATGGAACAACCGCCATCAGAGACTGACGGAATGGTCTGTCAAAGGGAAGACACGGGTTTGCCAAGAGGGAAAGCTTACCGTGGAAGAATACACACATGGGATTACTGCAGGGAATCAAGCCATATGGACACCTAGCCCAATACAGGGGCTGACCGGAGACCTGGGCAAGCTAACACCAATACTGGGCCTGGCATCAGACTACTCTGCCCAGTCTGACTGCTGGGGGTGCTGGAGGAACTCGACCAGGGTTCGCCGTCCGGGAAACTTACTGGAGGAGGAAAAAGGCACTCGCATCCCTGGGTGAGGGGGAACGGCGCAGCAAGCGTGACACCGGCCAGCTCTTCCCACCAATTACCTGTTACCCAACACACAGGAAGAAACTGGGAAGAAAATCTTGCGAAGGTGCTCAGTGTCGCCCAGCCCGCAGCTCTACAGATTTCTGCCAGAGAGGCGTCACCCCCAGGGGCCACGGCTCACCTTGAGATTGGTACGCCAAAGCGATGGCATCCACTATCCAGTGGGCCAACCTCTGCTTGGAGACAGCCTTCCCTTTCTGCTGACCTCCGTGGCAGACA
>JAFVLL020013156.1:0-38147 GCA_021397915.2 Tor tambroides | reverse complement strand
CTTTTTTAACTCATAAAGCCGTAAGTCAGGCTGTGGGAAGTAAAAGAGTTGCAAACAAGCTTTAACATTTTTTTTTTTTTTAAGTTTTGCTCATACTATCCCTGTAAACTATGCCATCCTGAAAACAGAACTTCAGGTTCAAAGTGCACTTAAAACTTCTTTTTTTTTGGCAAATTTATGTCCTTCTAGTCTCTCTCTTTCTCTCTCTCTCTCTCTCTTCTCTCCACAGGTAATACAGATAGGAAGTCTAGGGGAATAGATTTAGTTCTCCAATAATGAGTCTTCAAAATGCACTCTGGAGCCGAGTGAGGAGCTGCGAGAGGCAGTCGAGCTCTGAGGTGTCCGTTTGAAGGCTTTCAGAGAAGAGCCTGAAGAGATGATTTTATCTGAGGTGAAGCTGGGTGTTCTTCCTGTTCTGACACCTCACGGCAGTGCAGAGACTGAATAAAAAGTTGGATTGCTGTAGATGGCTGCTAAACACAGTAAAACACTCCTCACCCAACTGGCACTCATGCTAGAAGTATAAACCCAACCAAGCTAGGCCAAAAATATGTAAGTAATTGGATCATAATAAACACAAAGAATGCTGACAACATGAAATGCTGTTATAAATGTGATGAAATAAAATCATAAGTGGTCACAGCAAACACATACCAGGTGTAAACAAAACCTTAAACTTGCTATTAAGAGATAGTTCAATTAGCTGAAAATTTGCTCACCCCTGTAGTGATTTTGCTTTCGCCAGCCTAGGGAGGCAAAATAGTTTAGTTGGGTTCTCGTTTTAGATGGGTTCTCATGTCACCGATAATGTTATGATTTTTGGATCATGTGTCACTTAAGGGTGCTGTTATGAGTACATCAGATAAGAAAGACCGGCAGGATATCTAACTTGTAAAACCTCTTACTGTATTATCAACACAAGGAAAACACAAGTGCAATAAAATAAATTTTATTAACAAAAGATAGATGAGAGTAATCAACAACTACTAAAAGAATACCATAAATGAAAAAGGAATAAAGTGCATTAGATGCATAAAATGCAAGTGATTCAGTTGGGTGTTGCTACAGTCACAAATATAGGTGCTTCATGATGCCATAGAAGAACCTTTTTTGTCTAAATGGTTCCATAAAGAACCATTAACATCTGAAGAACATTTCTGTTTCACAAAAGGTTCTTTGTGGTGAATGAAGGTTCTTTGGATTATAAAAAGGTAAGAAAGAGATTCTATAAATAACCTTTGACTGAATGGTTCTTTGTGGAACCAAAAATGGTTCTTCTATGGCATCGCTTTGAAGTGTACTCAAAAGTCTCTTTTGAGTGTATGGCAGAGTTACGTTATCTTGTGAAAAGATAAACTGAAACTAATAGGATGAAGAACCTTAAGCCTCAAACAAATAAATGAAAGATTATTTGTTCCTAACTGATCAGCTATTTAACATCTAATGTAAATTAGAAAATCGTAAACTGATAGTATGCAATAATGCCACGGTCTCTGGAAGAGGATTGGAAAGGGATATTTAAGTTATCTGTGGTCAAGTGAGCAGTCCGGTGGCGGTGACTTCTTCCACTGTTTTTTGCTGGTAGGAGTGCAGTGGGGAAAGGAGAATATATCTTTTTTAACAGCCTTGAACATGAAACACTGTTGATCTTCTGAAGCACCAAAGGGTCCTTAAATCTGGAACGCAGATGTGGCCCTGGAGTAGGTGCAGGAGGTCCTTAGTCTGGAACATGCAAACGAAAGTACCTTGAAATAAAGGTTTGCTTGCCAGAGCTTAATCTGGTTACAAATGTCTGCATATCTTCTGCCTCTCTCTGCTAGAGACTCAAAACTTGGTCAATTCGCTTTGTCTCTCTGGGATGGAGACTCGGGACGTGCTGCATCTGATGTTGTCTCGCTAGACAAATACTCTGAATGTAGAGTATCTCTTTCCTCACAAGCTGGAGACTCAGAACTTGGTATCTGTTATTGCCTCTTCCCTCAAGGGCCAGAGGCTCAGAACATTGGTGTTTCTGTTACTGTCTCTCTAGATGGGAGACTCAGAATGGTGTGTCTTCTATTGTCTCATACCACGCAGGCCGGAGACTCAGAACATTGGTGATCTGTTTCTGTCTTTCCCCTTACAGAACTGAGACTCAGAACAAGTAGTGTCTTTTTTCCCAGATTGCAATTTGGTGCTTCTCCATTTCTGTGCTCTGATTGGCTGTTTCCATCAGAGTGGGAGGGGGGAGGGGGGGGCGGCTTGCTCTGGCCCACCCTTCTTTCCTCCTGTGGAACTTATTTGCATAGTCCAAACATAAAGTTAGAAAAGTGTCACTAAACTTTTAACCAGAATAATTTTGGCAGAGTTACGAATGCATTAAATCCAAATATGATGGAAAAAAAGATTGAAATGTCATGTAGGCATTCATTTGTCCTTTAACAGTTTTAACCAGAGTTTGTATAAGATGTTGCACTACACATCGCTGTCACTGAGAATACTTATTCTCTGAATAAGTATGAGATGAGTGTGTTGACGTTTACATCAGTTTTAAGGTTTGAAACAGTTATGAATGGATTTGGATGGATCAGTTTGCTTATGTTAATCCAAGATCCAGACCAAGATCCAGTCAAAATATTGCAAACCTACAGTGCCCTCCAAAAGTATTGGAACAGTAAAGACAAAATTGCTCTGTTGGCTGTGGAGTCAAGACATTTACAAATATGATTAATAGATGAATATGAGACAAAACTACAGAATGTCACATTTTATTATTGGGTGATTCAACACACAGATGTTTTACCAGCTAAGAAGGTCAGCACTTTTAGAGTTTCATCCCCCTACCTGATGTGAGCATAAGTATTGGAACAGTTGCCTCACAGGTCTTTCTATGTGATCAGCTGTGTCCTGTTGCATTAATTCTTCAGATATTAAAAGAACGGAATGTGTCGTATCAGTTATATCCATTACTTCTGTATTCTGAGTCTTGCATTCGATGATGACGACACACAAACCAGGATGAAGACGAAGGAGCTGACTTTGAGAGGAAAGCAAGCAATTTGGATGCTAAAAGAAAAGGACGAACTCAATTAGAGCTATAGCTAAAACAAAGGGCATGGAGAAATCAAGAGTCTGGAAACCACCAGCGACACCAGCAACCAACAACGACCTGATCGGCTGAGAAAAATAACAGTAGTTGATGACAGACAAATCATAAAAGCTGTGTCTGTAAAAATCACCAACAACCTCCAGAAAGCTGGGGTGATGCACTGACAATCTACTGTCCTCAGGAGACTTTGACACAGAATTACAGATGCTACACAGCAAGATGCAAACCTCTGACCAGCACCAAAAACAGAAAGACAAGATTCGAGTTTGCAAAAAAGCACAAAGGTGAGCCAGTAGAGTTTTAGAACTGAGTTTATGGACCGATGAGTGATGTGAAAAGATGAGTGATGGGAAAGCAAAAATGTGGAGAAAAAGTGAAGTGCAAATGATCCCAAGTATACAGTCTCATCTGTAAAGCATGGTGGAGGTGGTGTCATGGCATGGGCATGCATGGCTGTCTCTGGAACAGACCCTCTCAATTTTAATGATGACAATGTATGATGACAGTAGCAGAATGAATTTGAAAGGGTACAAAACCATCTTGCCCACCAATATTCAAGAAAATGCAATTCATTGGGAAGCACTTCATATTGGATCAGGACAATGACCCAAAATACCCTGCCAGTTCAGTCAAGGAGTTTATCAGGGCAAAGAAATGGAAAGTCTTAGATTGACTTGGGCAATCTCCCATTTAAATCCAATTGAACATGAATTTCACCAGCTGAAGAGGAGAGTGAAGGCAGAAACTCCCCAAAACAAGCAACAGTTGGAATTGGCTGCATTAAAGGCTGGGAAAGTATTTCAAAGGATGAGATCAAGAGTCTGGTGATGTCTATGGGTCATAGACTCACTGCTGTGATTGTGGGCAAGGGATCTGCAACTAAATAATAGCTTTTAATCTTTTATATCTGCCTTATATTCAACTGTCCCAATACTTATGCTCACATCAATGAGTGGGATGAACTCTAAAAGTGCTGTTCTTTTTATTTGGTAAAACACGTATGTGTTGAAACGGCTAATAATAAAATGTGACATTCTGTAGTTTTGTCTCATATTCATATTTTAATCATATTTGCAAATGTCTTGACTCCACAGCCAACAGAGCAATTTTATCTTTACTATTCCAATACTTATGGAGGGCACTGTATATCTACTTTTGTGGTCAGAGAGGGCCTCCCAAGATGAAGATGAGTTTGTTTCTTCATCAGAACAGATTTTGAGAAATTTAGCATTGCATCACTTGCTCACCAATGGATCCTCTGCAGTGAATGGGTGCCATTATAATGAGAATCCAAACAGCTGATAAAAATATCACAAGTAACCCACATGACTCCAGTCCATCAACTAACATCTAGTGAAGCTAAAAGCTGTGCATTTGAATCAGGAAAGAATTATGCACAGCTGAAGCACCATTTGATAGTTTAAACAGTCCAAAAATGTTCTAAACAAAAAATGTATGTTGGTAGATTTTGATGAGAGAGGACAACAGGGATGGACTTTTTCATTGAAAGAAGCATTGTTTTGGATTATGAACTCGTCCAGAATTGGCATTTAAAATTAAAATGCCTTGATGGATTTGTTTCTTAAAAATATGCAGCTTTTAGTTTGATAAGTAATTAATACTGGAATACTGTTATCTGTTATCAGTGGTTTGAACTCTCATTCTGACAGTATCCATTCACTACAGATGATCCATTCATCTGTATTTTGTACGGCCTGGGGGTGAGTACATTTTCATAAAAGTTTTGAAATTCTTTTGGTTCTTTCGTTTGGAAAACTGTTCATAGGTGAGAAATGCTTTTAGAGAATGTGAACAACCCACTTAATAATCATGATAAAATGTTCAAAAAGTAAAACAACAGCTGATGGGTGCAACTTGTTGTGTGTAGAATAAGCATTACACAAAATTAGATTTCACTTGCAGATGCACAGTTCACAAGTGCATTTGTCACCTATTATGAATTAATATTTGCAGTAACAAGGTGTGTATACGTAGGTATATTTAGTTATAGTTATATAAAATATATAAAGACTAAATATGACTTCATACATCATAATCAGTTGCAATGCTTTTATTTCAGTTGGAGAAGTAGGGCTAAATAAAGTGGAGTAGAACAGCAGCATGTCAAACACTGCAACGGGTGTTCATTTAATGAAGGTGCGTCAATAGAACAGCTCAGTTGATTATAATGAGAGCAATCTAGTTTTGCAATGACACTTGCTGCCACACTGATGTATTTTCCATATCGCATGCAAGCAGTCATTTAGCATATGCTTTTATTCAAATCAGCTTACAGTACACTCATCATCATCTACCTGCAGCAGATTGCGTGCTTCACCGGAACACAGACAAAGGTAGCATAATTTCTGATAAATATCGGAGAACCGATTCTAATTCACAATTTAAAGACTAAATGACTGAATCTCACAAAAACTGTTAAGAAGTTTTAGGATCAACCAAAATCAATATAGCAACATTGTTGCAATCAAATGGAGTTTAAGATTATATCACCTTCAATTGTAATGAACATAATGATAATGTCACAATATGTTTGGTCCTGAATGTTAAGAAAATGGGTTTCATTTTCTTTCTTTTAATTTTAAGGTAAAATATGTGGAAAACTAAATTGACAGTTTAAAGCCTCAAATAAAGTCACAGTAAATGCATTTATTATGTTACGAAAGAAACGAAGAAACAGCAGGTTCTGAAGGTTTATGTAACACTGAAGGCTGAAGGAAAAAAAATACATTTTACAATATATTTAAATTAGTGCTGTCAAACGATTAATCGCGATTAATCGCATCCAAAATAAGGTTTTGTTTACATAATATATGTGTGTGCTGTGTATATTTATTATGTATATATGTAAATACACACTCACACAGTATATATTTTGAAAAAAATTACATGTATTTACATGTAAATATTTATATTTATATAATATATATATAAATATATTTAATATACATATATAACATATTTTTCTTGAATATATGCATGCATGTGTGTGCATTTATATAGACATAATAAATATACACATACACACACATATATTATGTAAACAAAAACTTTTATTTTGGATGCGATTAATCACGATTAATCGTTTGACAGCACTAATTTAAATTGAAAACTTTATATTGTTTTAATTTAATTTTTTATTACTTTTAATTTCAATTATTTTAATTACAGTATGTTTTACTGTATTTTTGATTAAATAAATGCAGTCTTGATAAGATTTGTTTCAAAACATATTACCATAAATTTGTGATTACGAGTAATAAAAGTCTCAAATATGACATAAACTTGCAATTGTGAGATTACCCATCATGAACAACCTTGTTTTCTACTTTTCTCTTGAATTTGCCTCCCTGTTTTTATTGTGCAACAATAAAGTAAGTCAAATCACCTTTCGCCTCACATAAACCCTGCTCACACATTCTGACATCCACCCACAGGGACCACTGATGTTGTGTCTCTCTCCTCACTATGTATGCGTGCGGTTGGTGGCACTAATTAATTGAGCGGCAGGAGAGGGGAGTGATTTGTATCTGCTACATTTCTCTAATCGCCTCACAGCTCCATTCTGTAATGTCATCCAGTCCCCGCCGCCATCCTTTCCCCTTCACAACCACCACAGCCTGAAGAGACACTTCCACTGATGCGCAAATACTCGCTCACACACACACACACACACACTGAAGCCTTTGGCATAAAGACACCCTGGCAACATACAGTTCTCACATCAATACACATGCATATCTGCACACAAGCGCAGATGTGTGTTTGTTTGACATGACATATCAAGCAGTGACAGCAATGTCCTGCAGTGTGAAATGCTATCATTTATATTTTAAGATATGTTTTAAATGGTTCTATATTTAAAAAAAAGACATGACATATTTAAAAAAAACAATAACAAGTGTGAAAAGTTACTTAACTTTAAATCAGTTTCGTGAGGTGCCTTCGTGCAAAAACGCTGCCTGCAAAGTCATTGCCTCATAAGGCAGTGAGGCAGCAAGTCAGCTGCCTAAGTTTTCGGATGCAGCCGCTGTCTGGTCTCAAACATTGTATGCTGACTTACCTGACTCTCACCCACCTTTGTCTACTTACCACAGGAGTCCTATGCTCCTCTGTCTCCCCGCTTCGTCGAATGCTTTGGATTCCCTGGAAAAGGCAAAAGGACTGTTTTACAATCAGATAAGACCCAAGAAACCTTGCCATTCCAGTCTACTCACCTGAACACTCTGCCTTGCCTTTTTTCCACCTGCCATTGTTCAATAACCCTGCTGTTGATTTCACTTACTTCTGTGTTCCTTGTTTATCTGCTGACACCTGGAGCAGATTGTGTGTATCAATTTATGATAAATAACAGATTCTGATTCACAATTTAAAGACTAAATGTTTTAATTTCACAAAAACAGTGGAGAAATATTTGGATCTAGCAAAAAATAATTAAAAACTTTATTTTCTGTTTTTAAAATGAGAACAGAAAATGGTAACACTTTATTTTGATTGTCCCTTTTGAACATTCTGTTGACACTAAGTTATGTTGCAACTATATGTCAACAAACTCTCATTAGAGTATTAGTAGACTGTCTGCTTCATATCTGCTAACTCTTTATTGTGATGGTCTCCCAACAGACACTTTACTGACTGTAAGTAACTTTGCAAGTACTGTACATGTCAACTTATTCTAACCCTACCAGTCTACTAATACACTACTAACACTTTAATGAGAGTTGGTAGAAATGTAGGTACAATGTTACTTATAGTCAACAAAATGTGTTAAAGGGACCAGCAAAATAAAGTGAAACCCAGAAAATATAAAAATATAAAAACTAATTCAAAATATGAATTAAAAACTCAGTATACTCAGTATATATACATATGTTGGTTTAGTATCACCAGAAGTTGAAACTTATTGAGACTAAATATTAATTGAGATATTAAAGGGGACATCAGATGCCCATTTTCCACAAGTTGGTATGATCCTTTAGGGTCTTCATAAAAAGTCTATAACATACTTTGATTAAAATTTCTCAATAATAGTGTAAAACAAAACCTTTTTACCTTGTCACAAACAGCTCTGTTCGCAGCAACCTGTTTTGGTGCATGTCCCTTTAAATGGTAATGAGCTCTGCTCACCCCGCCCCTCTCTTCCGTGGGGTGATGAGCAGTTCTCTGAGATTAAACTTTAACTGCATTCATTGTGGAATTTGCTAACTAGCACATTATTTGGAAAGGCTAATTGCTAAAGGCTAATTGAAAAAAAAAACTTATACTCACTTCTTCTGCCAATGAAGAAGATGGATCACGAATGATTTGCACCAACATAAACACATTTAGGTAGATCGGGGGCACATTCCCTTCAAAAACAAAAGTACTCCACTGTGTCTTCAGCGACTCAAATGTCGGGAGTAAATGACGACTGCTATGTTCATGTACATTCTCAATTGCTTAGGAGACACTTTGCTCTGGTGTCGAAACAATGGTGGTCTGAACACAGCTCACTCAGGGTGAGTTTAAGGTAAAACGCCAGTGTCAATCAGCAATTGTGGGAGCAGCCTGGGTCTGTGTGACGTCACTCTGCCAAGAATGTGTGAGTGGATTAAAAAAAAAAAGCACTGGGTGGATTTTTATCATTATAGGGTGGTTGTGTAGATCTACACAATCAGCCTATAATGATAAAAATCCACCCAGTGCTTTTTGTATACACACTGCCAAGACATATTTAAGTTCAAACTCCAAATAAAAGTGAATTTTGCATCTGATGTCCCCTTTAAATGAAATGCATACAATACATCTTGCTGCTCCACACTGGAAAGGAAAGAAGAAAAGACCTACAAACGGCTAAAAATGCTCAGAAAATCAATGGCACACAGCTACCAGCAGTTACGGCTATCTACACTATATGCTGCCTCAGAAAGACAAAGCGCATCAGGAACGACTACAGACAGTCACCCAACACAGAGTCTTTTCTCTTTTCTGCCCTCTGGCAAACGGCTCAGTACCATTTGAACATGAACCACAATATTCAGGAATAGTTTCTACCCCAATGCCTCATGACATTTCAACACACATTACTGTGTGATAATAATAATGATACTAAACACTTTATAATGGCAACTTGTCACTTTATTGTCTTCTGGTCTTGAAGCATTTGAGAAAATTTTTCATTGTACTCTGTACACTGTACTTGTGCACAACAGTAAATAAATGACTGACAAACGACTAAATATTTGTGCTTTTTAGTTAACTTTTTATTTGTGCTGTCAATTTAAGAAAAAAAATGTGTAAAAATTGTGAAAAACTTAGTGACCAGCTACAGAGCCTAAAATATTTAATTTTGACATGAAATTTAAAGTTCTTAAAGACAGAAAGTTCATGTCCATGTTATTTGTCAGCTATCCTGATACACATAACTACAGGTAGTCATGGAAAAATATGTTGCAATATTGTGCAACAACTGTGCAAGACTAGTGGGTGACAATGTTTTTATGTAATACATTACAATTAGAAGTGCTGTGTGTTTTCCACATAACAACAGAAATGTCAGTTATGGCAGATAATCCATAAAAGACTCTGACATGACATCTCATGTATTTCTAAGAGCTATCTGACCACAACAGCACAGTTAAGGAGTTAGCGGTTTTTACATGATACCAATTAGGCCTACACAAAATTGCTGTTAAGAGCATTTGTGCGCTGCAAATCCAGATTCAAACCCCTGCTGTTCTGGAATGTGTGAGCGACACCTTTCCAGCTGCGACGTTGGATAAAAATACAGACCTGTGGCTGGGGGCATTTTGTCTCCTGCAGCACCCTGCTAGCTCTGTCCTTGTGTCCATTTGTCAACAGATATGTCCAATCGCTCTTTGCCACCTGGGCAAATCAGCACCTTGTCACTTAAGAAATGACAATTTGATTCCAGTCAAACTCCAGAGCCCATCGTGAGTCTGGATTCGACAGTCTTTTCCTCAAGGCCGATAGTAAAAAAAAAAAAAAGAAAAATAAATATATAGTAATAACCAAACGCAGCGACCAGTGCAGTGACATACAGTGGGAAAATGATGCAGATATGGAGTGTAAAATGATAGCAATCTGATTTGTGATGGGGTTGCAGTGACAATATAGAAAGATGCTATCATACCTCTTGCTGATAAGCGCTGATCGAGGAGCATTACACTTTTTGGCATACTGTTAAAACCTGTATTGCATAAGTGGCTGACTGAGACTACTTTAAAAACCTGGATTTAAAATCTTGAAATAAACATTGGGTGAATTTACTAAATGGCCACTTTGATTTTTTCAGTCTATAAACTGGGTATACAACAACCAATGTTAAAAAATGTTGTCACAGTTCATGTTTAACTGTTTCGAAAAAAAATAAATAATAATAAATAAATAAATAAATGAACGTTATTTAGTGACAGACACTGGATATATCATTTTGAAACAGGTGTGAAACATGCAACAAGCAATGCAATCATATTTTTCAACCATTTTTGCTCACAGGCACTTTTTTTCATGTTTAATAAATAATAAAGAAAAATTTATAGCTTATAGCACTTCTTGTGGACATGTCACCTGAAAAAGTGCAGCAACATATTTCATGTTTTGAAGAAATGTAGCCATACTAACGTATTCTCAGTGAGCCTGGGATGCGCAAAGTAAAGCCAAAGAGGAGCAGGAGAAAGGAGCAAGAAGCAGGAGAAAAGTGTTGCACGTGTGTAGATCTACTTGTCAGGAAAACAAGTTTGATGAATATAGCAGCAGGTGAGATAAACCCATTATCACATCTCCCATCTCAGACACCTAATGCTGATGTGGATGGGACGAATCAATGGTAAATTTTTAGTGTAGATTCTCAACTGGTTATTGTTAGTCACTGGGCACTTTAGGGACAACCACGGGGGCAGTTTAATGTGACTTTCAACTTTTGTAATTATTGAATGTGTAACGATTTCCTGTAGCAAAGTCCTGTTTAAAATAAGCATACAAAATCAAACAGGTACAGTTGGTTAGGCCATCTGTAAACACAATTTAAAGTGTTGATGAGTTTCAAACTTTTTGTTGTTGCAACAGCTCAGTCTCACAAACGAGATGTTGATGGATTTATGTTTGTCCAAACAACTGGCAAAATGTTATTCTGGTAACCTCATTTTAGAGGATTATATACTGTAAAATATCTGGCTATTTTCCTTCATGAAAAAGAAGTACATTTTAGCACACTTATTCCACATGGGATGCCAATTATGATCATAACATGTAATCATCGCTTTAACGTGTTCATTGTTTCTGCTTAAATGAATGTATGACTGCATCATTTGTAGTATCTTAGAACTGTACATTTCTGCCATATAGACATTACTTTTTATCGCTGATAACAGATTACTCTTAATTGTAATGTAGAAACATGTATTTTCTGTAAAACGATTTGTATTCCTTAAAGCACTGATTACCCAGTTTATTCTTAGATAACAACCAGCTGTATATGCATTATCCCTTACATAACACACTACAGATAAAATTATAATGAAGTACTTTACATTTGCTTTATATTTTAGTTAACACATAAGAACAAGTTACTTTAAAGCATGACAAAATGTTATTAAAATATAAAGGTTTAAAATATAATTTAAAATATTACATTCAACATTATTGCAGTGCACTGTTTAAAAATGTATACTTTAATCTGTTAAGAAACATGAAAGTGTACTCCCTTTTAATACACTTAGGTGGTCTTTTATTTCATTAATGTTATATTATCTGCAAGTACAGTTTTTGGCCCCACTTTATCTTAAGTGGCCTTAACGACTATGTACTTACATTTAAATTAATCATTTAGTACAATGCACTTATTGTGTACATACATGTTTTTACATTGTACTAACATTTTAAAAAATACCTGCATGTAATTATATCTGTGATTAATTTCTGTAATTACATTTATAATTACACTGTTGACCTATCCCTTACACCTTAACCTACCCTTAAACCTACCTATACCACCCTAACCCGTCCCTAACCTTACCCCTATCCCACCTCAACAGCAGCAAAAGTCTTTTGCAATACAATATTAACACAGTAATTACATTGTACTTATTTTTTGATGTAAGTACATAGTAGTTAAGGCCGCTTAATATAAAGTGGGACCCAGTTTTTTTCCCTTTTTGTTTTGTTTTGTTTTACAGAACTATTACATAAGATTGATGATTGTCTATTTGATTATTAGATTGAAGACATAACGATTGTTTGACTGCATGGTTACATACAATATTCTAAGTTATATATCTCAATGTTCATGGGTTTGGAATGAATTGCTGGAATGAACTGATGTGTTGAAACTTGACAAAAGTCATGCATAAATGTTGACAGGACCGTCATTTACAGTAATTATTACTCATAAAAAATATAACCAATCACATTTAAAAAAAAAAAAAAACTGACAAAGACAACAAACTATGGTAGAGACGTCATATAATTACTTTAAAAAAAATATAAACGTAATATTAAAAAGTGATAAAAGTTGTGAAATTGTTCATATCGTTAATCTATATTGTTATTGTTATATTTGAGTCTAAATACTTCTCTTTTCTCATACAATTTCAATAATTATTACAACATTATTGTTATAATAGTTACCATACTTGGAGTGAACGGCCTTAACAGTGTGCAAAACTTTAGGAATTTTCCTCTTTAGTAATTAGTTACTAACTAGGAGCACTTTTTGAAAAATTTGCATCTTTGTCACTATAGTTGAGTTTAAACTTTTAACTTCAGACAAAGAAAATTGATTTGCAGTTAATACTTATCAAACTGGGCTTTCTTGGACCAAATCGAACAAGTACTTTGTTCAAGCTTCTGTGTTGTTTCATTTAGAGGGGAGGAGGCTGTACAAACATACAGGAGCACTTTCTTCTACTTTGTTTGTTGTCATGGTCTTTGTGCCACCCAATCGAAACAAATGGCTTTCGAGCAACTTTTGTTAATAGGAATATGTACAGCTATATTTGTGAGCACCCCACTGAATTGATTTTGCCTTTGTGAAGCACTTGCCAGTAATTGAATCAAATTACTGCTCCACATTGAATGTCTTTGAAGACAGCCAGGCACTTTTCGCAATGAATAAATCTTGTCATTAATCATCTAGATGAAAATACATGTAATCTACACTGGGTAGCTTTTCAAGGACGTTCAAGTCAGCAGTAATTAAGACAATTTGATGAATGAAATCAAATACTTAATCAGATGACAACGAGGCCGCTTTGAAAACATCCCAATGAAAGACTTTAGAGTTCTATACATGACGTGAATCTTTCGTGTAAGTGTATGATCCTTTTCATGCTAAGTTTCTTGCAAAACCAAAGATAAAGCAAATGACCATCGCATGCTACGCTAAACTTTCAATTGAATGATTTATAAGAGTAAGAGGACTAAAAAGCAGCTTACAATTACAGAAGAAGAGGATGTATTGTAGCTGAAATATGTGATGAATATTACTGAATAATCTTGAGTGGACACTTTATTGACTGCCGAGAACAAATGCTAGCTCAGCTCAAAGAAGTAATCTCATAGAAATAAAGCTGACTGGCTGTTGCGCACCTTCATCAGTATGAATTATGGTGCAAACTATCCAAAAAGTTATTTAATATTTAAACCCTATTTTGCCTTTCAAATGACAGTGAAAGTTAGTAAATACATTGAGCTGAGCTAATTTTAATATTTATACAATTCAAAAATAAAACAATAAAAGAAATGAGACAGCATGCATTTGTCATTCAAAGTAATAAATAAAAAACTCTTCCTCTGAAGTAAATATACATTCCCGGCCAGCACACAGGAGATATTTCAAGGGGAATATGTTTGCATGTTTGACATCCAAAAAGAATGTGTGCTTATTGCATTAATGAATTCTTAGCATTTGACTTTCATTATATGCAAATAAGCCACTTCCCCTCCCATATTCACCATGAATCACACTTGTACTGGTTTCATGGGGCATTTTGTTGACTGGCATGCTGAGTACCGTGTTTCTTTATCTCTTCCTAGAGCACATTTTCTTACAGTATGTAAAGAAACGGATCGTAGCGGCATTCTGTTTTTAATGCATACTGTTTTCTTTGCTGCCCAAGGCAAGGTTGAGCTATTGAAGTGATGAATGAAATGTACAACTTTGGATCTTTTTGTACGGCCAGAGTTTGACTGGTTAACATGGCCTTGTTAGTCCCAAGTGTGTTTTGACAAATGACTGCGAGCAACATAAATATGACTATGGCTTTTGCAGTTTAAACACATAAATACAGTCTCTCCAGTTATAATAGGAGTCAATGATATAAGAGTATCCACACGAAAAGGAAAAAAGCCTCATAAAAGTCAAAACAAATTTGATAAGTGTAAGTCATAGATGCAATCTTTGTGTAAGTAATAACTAATAGCACTTTTTTCACCTTCAAGCATGTAAAATATTTTAATGGTTTGCAAATGTTATGAATTTATAAGAATGAATTTTTAAATGCCACCACATGACATTTTACCTTGCCTTATCATAAAAAGCTCAAATCATTTCTGATATCTTGAACAGTAAATATTTTTTTACATTTTAAGATATGTATTCACAGCACCTTTCGATATGGGGTCCTCAGTATAATATTTTTTTTTTTTTCTGTTTATAACTGCTCCAAGCATGTTGTCCCACATGTTATTTTGCTGGCCAAACCACATGGCACTGATTGTTGCTCTAAAGTTTTAAGCAATTAACAGTGAAGACATTTCATTTATTTATTTATTTATTTTCTCTTAATGAGGCTTTTTCTTTCTTAATTACACCACCAGGACATTTCTAATGACAATATTTCAAATTTCAAAATAAATTCATTTAAAATGAATTATTTCATATTGGGTTAATGTAGTGTTTATTAATGTTTTGAATAGCGTTTTATTTTCACATTTTAAGTTTTAGTAATTCTGTCATGTGCTTTTGTCATTTTATTAGTTTTTGTTTGTGTTTTAAATAAAATAAGCTACTAAAACAAATTAAAGCTTTATTTCAATTAACAAAAATGATTTTGAATGGTTTTAGAGAAAGAGGTGCATAGAATAGGTGTATTCTAGTCATTATATGTTTGAACGGCATTATTTAATGTATGTCTGAATAAATTAATATATAAGGCAAAAATGAACATTGTGTTATTGACCCACTGACTTACTTGCCCTGAGGCCACAAGCTCTCAAGGAAATCATACCCGATGTCTCGCCCTGTGATTTGTAGCTTTCTCTAGTAAGTGCCAAGTAATTAACCTAAATGCTATGTGTGTGCCGGCACAAAACGCCCACAAATCCCACTTGGCCCTCGAAGGCCTTACGTTAGTGCCAGTAATAAGAGCAAAGGGACAGAAGGCTGTCAGGGGCTAAAGGTGATCATTGAACATGTCCTCCAAAATTAAATTTATGGAAATCCAACATGGGCATCAAAGCACTCAACGGAGCTGTTTATTCATCAGCTAAATTGGCTGTTATGCGAATGAGTGATGGTGCGTGTGCCCAGAATTGACACTAGATTTTTCATTGGCTAGATTGATATGTTCAGGCCCTCCTCATTTGATTAACTTTGTTTGATTTATTTATATATTTATGTTTGATAAGCAAACTTCCCACTCTTTCCCAGCTCATTTGGAATTTGCCTCAGGTTGTGTTGTCAAGCAAAAAAATAAAAATAAAAAATTAATTAAAAAGTGGATTTTGCTGACCTTAATCAAGACATACCCTGCAAATTAATTGCACATCAATTATAGTGTCCTGCTGAGGATGTGTTGAGTGCAAAGTGATCACTCAGAAAACTCAGTTCCAAAGAAAGTAAAATGTGAAACAATACTGACTAAAATGGTTACGCATAGGAAAATGATAGGATGTGGGAAAGAAAAAAAAACAGTAGGCCTACAATATTACAAAAATAATAGGCTTTAAAATGTAATATTTAAGTGCAAACTGAATATTATGTCTTCAGACACTTAATTGTATCTTAATTGCAATTGGAAATGTATCAAATTTATATTAAATATAATTAGCTTTTTGACCCACTTAAGTAGGACAGCTTTACATGTAATTTCATAATTACTTCTTTGAAATATGAAATATAAGTGTACTGTTGAATGCACAGACAAGAATTTATAGTAAACTATACTAATGTATTTTTTTTAATAAATTCATAGATTTATGTCATGTCATTGACCCATTAATATTTTGATCCATTAATTTAATTTCCAACATCATAATCCACAGAGAAAGACTATATTCGTAAGTTACAAGTTTTCTCCCCCACAGAAGCCACATAAAGAAGCTTAAACTGAGGTTTTTTGTAAATTATTTATAATGAATAGCCTGCTGTGTATAGACAAACTGATGAGCCCACACAAATTGCTGAGGTTTACGTTAAGATTTATCTATAGAAAACTGTTATAAAGGAAAGGCTTAACGTGGCTTAAATGTTCTGAGACAGTGACCTTGGAAGACCAAATTTATTCATCACCTTATTGATAAATTCTGTCTACAGACAGACAGATGAGCCTGAATCTAAATGCAAAGTGTTTTACATTAAGGAGCATTAAACTGTGGCATTAATGGGCTTCTACAGGGCACAAAATGGGGAAGGAAATAATAGTAAGATCCTTTGATGGACATATTAGACAAGCTATCAAAAGATTTCTCTTCACTGTTAATCTGTTGATAGGTTATTTCTTATTAGAGCATAAAAGGATGAAGCAACACTGGCTATTTCTGGCACCTAAAATGGAAGCATGAGGGCTTTATGTTTCCCTTCTGTTCACTGAAAGTGTGTGAGGTCTTGTAAAAATAGGCTAATTAAAGCTTTTAGGCTAAACAAACAGTGCAGGGAAGAGTTCATGAATTGGTAGACATTACTGCATTTACACCGATCTATTTGAAGACTCTTCATTACCCAAATGAACATAATTAGCAAGCCATCAAAGGGAAAATAACAGGCTCGTGCCTGAGAGCTGCTTAAGAGAAAAAGGTCAGGCCATTACCTGGCATTATTTTAGCGTCTTACATATATTCCCACTTGCTCTCTTAAGTAGTCCAGTAGTATTACAGTTTAAAATGTGCCAAAAGCAAGTTGTTGGTAGCTAAAAATCCTATGAGAGAGCATTAGGAGTTAGCTGTCTATTAGCAGTTACTCAGCTGCTCTGCAGTTCTCCATTTAAAGGAAGGGTAGGTGATTTCGGAAAGTCTAGCAACAGCAAGCTAACTTTGAAAGCTTAAGATCCCACCCTCCCTGCACTCTCCAAAACACATGCAATGCTGTCAGATTACCTCGTGTCTCATTCACCTGTGAGAAAACAATACAGTACAAAGCGAATAATATTACAATAATAACGCCTTCAGTTCTCGCTCGGTCTGCAATAGCGTAATGTTACGTGCTGAAGATGTATCATGTCTGCATGAACAGGTTGCGCAGAGTTATACAACTACATATGTTGACAGGCAGGTGGGACAGCTTATCGTAGCCCTCAGGTCGAGGGATACGATTGGATGACATTTTAAGGCCCTACACCTTTCACTGATGATATAAATACATATAAATACATTTAGACCATAAACGCATTAATATTTTTTAATGCACATTAATCGTTTGATAAGGTTTGACCCCCAACTTCTTGCCGTCATCGCAGCGTGGAAGGTAATCTATCATTGGGCGAATTCCAAATGGCTTTTTTGCGCCCTTGAAGGGCACTTCGGGAAGGGGATGCCATTTGTAGGGACGTTCCAAATGAAAGTGAACAACTGATTCCCTTCACGAAGGGCCCTTCCAGAAGTCTGTTAGCGAAGGGAACATGCGATGGTCACTTCACGAAAGCGATTTCCGTTTGTGATCATGTGATCTTCAGTTAGGAGATCTAAGGCGATACATTTTAAAGCAAAGTTGGGGTTTATTTTGACTTTACATACAAACGTAAGTAGAATAAACTAATTAAATTTGTCTTTATTTTATGTAATACAAAATATTTTCGTCAGTGATGGAAATATGATTTAAGACTGTATTGTTAGCAAGTTTAAGCAAGTTTAGTTTGAAAAAGTTTAAAAGTAAATAAAACACAATTAGACAGTATTTGAATAAAAAAATAACAATAAGAAGAAATATTTATTTGTATCAACTGTTGGAGCACTGAATGCTGCACGCATGCGCAGCGTTGTCATTTTGTCCGTCATTCCCTTCGCCAAGGGAGATCCAAACGCTTATAGGAGACAGTAATGCCCTACACCCTTCAAAGAACACACTTCAAGGGCTCTGCCCTTCGAAGGGAGTAGGGCATAGGGATGCTCGCTTCCATTTGGAATTCGCCCATTGTGTGATAAAGGTACAGCGAACCAGTGTTGCCAGGGTCGTGGTTTTCCAGCAGAATTGGGCTAATTTGAAAATTAGAGCTGTGGGTTGCGGTTTTTTGGGGCTACTTTTATAACGTACCGCGGCCGCCCAAAGTGTATATAGACAAATAAAAATTAACATAGATCCTTTTACTAATGTGTATTATACTTGGAGTGTATACCTGGCAACTTAAGAACGGAGAGGCGGTTGTAACATCACAAACAGCCAGAGCAAGGCTTTTACACAGCAGAAATAAACATGACAACAGCCACTATAGATTATATAAGATAATAAACACATGATTACGATAGGATATGGTTTGTATGTGATTTTCTTGTGATGAATGTGTACATCTGAAATGCTATTTTGTACAGCGATAAAAAAGGCTATAAATACCATATTTTAACAACAGTAAACAACCAAATTCCACATGTGATCGCAAAAGGAAGTTATTACAAACACTCGATGGTGGTTTAAAGTGAGTTCTGAGTAAAAGTATACTATTAATCTTATAAATTGTCTTATGTAGCATGATGCTAATGTTAGCTCTAATGCACCTGCAGAACAGGTCCAACTCTTCTTCATAATGCATTTTGTCATATACTTCACGTAAGGTCGCAAGAAAATGTTTTGTTGTATTTATTTAGAAATACTTTTGATAATAGTTGGGTAAATGTATACTGGGATTGAAGCGATGTGGCTTGGTAAACATTTTATTGCCAGTATGAAGGCTGATAATGGCTGAATAAACAAAAGAATAATAAGGATTATGTCTCATACCTGGCGGAGGTGTGAAAGCTTCTGTTTCCTTAAACTAGCTTGTCATGCATGTCTTTATTTCAACATTTACAGGTAAATCCTAATATTTTAAATTTGCGATTAATCGTGATTAATCACAGTCCATGACTGTGATTAATGCGATTAAATTTTTTAATTGATTGACAGCACTAATATATATATATATATATATATATATATACAGTAATATATACTGTATATATGTATATATATAATATATACAGTATACACACACACACACACACACACACATATATATATATATATATATATATATATATATATACACACATTTATTATATACATATACAATAAATGTGAGTATTCTCTCTGACGTGACACCGAGCACAGATCACGTCATTTAATTATGGTGAAATACTGTCCCTCACTGCGACCCGCATCCTGTACATAATAATTAAAACACCTTTTATAGAAGACTATGAGTACTGTATTCATCTCATGTGATTATAGACCATTTCTAAACGTTTTACACTTTTTAAATTAGAACAAACTACTGAATGCACCTTTAATCTCAGACAGTATTTTCTGGTTAAATAAAGTAAAATAAAATAAAATTATATATATATATATATATATATATATATATATATATATATATATATATATATTAGGGGTGGCACGGTTCGCGGAAATAAACGAACCGTACGGTTCTCCACTCACGGTTCGGCACGCGCTAAGACCGCGGTTCATCTTCAGCCTGACAACGCATCTGCAATATGGTTTGTAATAACACGTAAAAAAAAAAAAAAATGGGGGGTTCTGCTAATGTGCGCTTCTGTTGATGGATGGGCATTCTGGCTTCCCAGTACATCACAACAACAGCGATTAAAAAAAAAAAAAAAAAAAAAAGTGGACAAACCATTCACTCTTGTTCAGTGCGAGTGTCGTATGCTGGAATATGAACAGTCATTAATTCCGTCATCACCCGGGTGCTGATAGCGCGCGCGCACACACAGATGAGACCTGAACAGCCCCTGTTGATATCTGTATTTAAACCAAACTCATGTAAGCTTTGCCAGTTTAAACATTTAAGAGCCAGTGGACACGAGCTCGCGCGCGCTCATCAGAAGCGGGCAAACCCGCGCCTCAAAACGCGCGCAAATATTAAGCTCTCTCTGAGGTATTGTGTTTGAATGGACAAATTCACACAAACATTGTCAAAATGCCCGTCTTGGTAAGTATCATATATAGCAGATATAGCCGGCTGAACGTACAGCATCAGTGCACTGGATCAGTGCATTCTCTTAAAGTGACAGCACTTTCTTAATATTAATCAAACAGCAACAACAAAGAAATCACTCACTGCTCTCACTACTCTCGCTTTTGTAACTTTAATAAAGATTAATCTTTAATTTATACAGTCAAATATGCAATGCTGTTTTACATTTGATCACTTTATTCAATTTCTTTACCTAAAAACTAATGCTATAGACCTACCTTAAAAAAAAAAAAAAAACCTGAAAATCACGGTTTATTTTATTTGTTTCTTTACTCTATTTTATTTAGTTGAGCTTGTAGTTAGATAGATTATTCTTATTTTCTTTATTTTTATTTGACAGTATAGTTTTTCCCTAAACCGTGACTCTAAAACCGTGATACAAACCGAACCGTGAAAAAGTTGAACCGTTCCACCCCTAATATATATATATATATATATATATATATGTTGACTCTGTAGCATAGATGCAGCATCTGTACTGACTGTCATTTATATATGTGTGATTTTTCATAACGATTCAGTTTACAGAACCTTCATAAATTGAATAAAAATATAAAAACACAGAAACACACCTGATGCACTTGATTCCTAAGCTGCGTCCTGCTGTAGTTTTTTTTTTTTTTTTTTTTTTTTGATGAAAAAATATGTCACCATCTTGCTCGGATCAAACTGATTTGAGCACAACACTTCATTATCTCATACAAACTTCCCTGGAGGACTTGAACACACCAATTTAAGTCAATATTCTGGCTTAACCAATAGCATGATTAGCCAAACTTGATAGTTTGAACAATAAAATTGAGATGAGTTTTGGAAATGATCTTTATTTTTCAGATTATGTATGGTGCCACTAGTGTTGCAGAAATGACTCACATCATCTTTAATATTATACAGAGGATCCAGTATTATTCCAGTAAAAGACCATTATAATCTTTTCTGAATAGTAGTAATGGAACTCTAAAAAGAAAAACATTCATCTCTGAGGCAGCTCTAAAAAGTTTCAAATGTTAAACCCCTGAAAGAAATTGTAGTGTATTTTTCCATGCCTACAAGCTTTGATTATTACCATGAGTCAGTCATTGGTAATAGTTTCATAGGGAGTTTGAGAGTTAGATTTTCTTTTCTGCTTGGTGAACATTGGATTTTTTTTTCTTTTGTAATTGCCTTGTTTATTGCATTTCTTTCAATAAGATGTACAGAAAATTTTGAGATCTGACACAGATTGTTCTGAATTCACAGTTTCTATCACAAGTAAAGCCAAGTGCTAATTGGTCATTGTCACATCTGAGCGCTTCATGTTTTGATATGACAGAATCTCTAGCAGATTCACTGGAACAGATCTTTCATTTTGCATTTCAGAACTTGACAACTTTGAGATGAAACACATTACCATTTCAGTTAGTGACACCATATGCATAATTTACTGCATGCTTCTTATAGTGCATCCAAACGGATTTGGATGGAGCGAAGGAGCTGATGGGTATGTGATTGATTTGGACTCTAATTTGCTTTCTCTACATCCTAAATAAAATGACTGCTAGATTAAATTGCATTCCAAATCGAACTGACAATGTAAAGGTATCTTACAGAAACTATATTAAATTGACAGGCATTCAAAAGTAGCCTGTATTCTGACCAAATTATTATTTTTTTGCAAGTAAAATGAATCGTAAAAATGGGCACTCTTGTCAGTCCCCATTTTTTCATAAGAGCTCTTTAAAGCACGAAAGGCACTGGCTTTGACGTCAACTCTTCATTTGCCATTGGCTAAAAATGTCGTGGGGAAAAAAGGGAATTTTTTCGATAAGGCTGATGCTTTTCAGAAAACGTCAAAGCTCTTGTGATGGTTCCAGTCCTTTTGTCACTCAGATTTAGACTAAGCCTCTAGTTCTCCAGAACTTTTCCCCCGTCCTAATGAGGCAGGGCCAGCATTTGGGGAGAGACCAACTTGCCCCTGCGGATCTTCCAACAAACTTCCCTTCTAATCATCTACACTCCGGTTTTCAATGCAGAAGGAGATTCTGAGAGCCTGTTGGCTAACTAAGAACTTGACAGTACTTATGATCAGCCTGGAATCGTGACATGAGGCACAAATCTCGCAAATCTCCATGAGAGACAAAATGCACAGTGGCATCAAACGCAGACAAAAAGGACAGATTGGCCTTTTCCATTCCAAAGGCACAGCTATTCCCCATCCTATCGCTTATTAAAACTTATTAATCATATCCAGAATTCATTAAACGGGAAACAAAAGAAACGCAAGTGAATAGACGTTAGAGTCTCTGTTTTGTCTCTTTTGGGTTTGATGATGACTAGGTAACAGATGCAGGGCAGTGGAGAATGGCTGGAAAGTTGCAGTAAAAGTTTAATAAAGGTGTCAGTCATATTTCCAGGAATTTTGGAATAATAAATTAATTACAGCTGTAGCAATTCATAATTTAATTTCATTCATCATACATCCATTAATAGAACATTATGGAGGCTTTAATTGTTAGTTAGTTTAATGCTATAAGAGTAGAAGTTCTCAATCTTTTAAGGCCAACACATCTGGACAAATTAAAAACTTGCAATATTATGCTATGTATGCCTTTGGAATATTTGGTTAATATAAATTTCCCTGTATTTTATTTGATCTTCAGACATATAAGAGCACACTGCACTATAAATATAAATAAATAAATAAAAAAGATCTTGCACTCATCCTGTCTGAACATTGTTACTGTAGTATCATTTGTCTACTATTATTGAGTTTATTAATATTTTGAATTAGCTTTTATTTTTACATTTTCAGTTTTTTATTTTATCTTTTTTTTTTAGCTTTTTCTTAAAGGTTTAATTTTAGAAACTTTATTATACTTCCACTGAAATGTATTTATTTCAGTTAGTTGCTAGGGTAACATTTATAATTTTTGTTCAAGTTTTGTCTAGTATTTACATTTTATTGTATTCCACCTTTTTTTTTTTTTTTTTTTTTGATTACCAAAAATGATTTTTAATAGTTTTAGTAATAAAGATAACAACACTGGCTACAAAATTAAAAAAGCATCTCTGCATAGCTGAAGTTTCTTTTTAATGAAGGTCACTGGATTCTAATCAGTGCAGATTATATCTGATGCAGGCCTTGCTAATACAATGGTATCGAAATATGGGACAGTTAAAACTGCACTGGACCTGACTGCTTAATATTATGGCATATGCTGCAGCATACGCTACCTGCGCTAAAATAAAAAGCTGCATCCAGATTTAAAAACCCTTCATATTTAGTTAATGTCAGGGAGATTATTTTCACTGTTGTCAGTTTTCAATGAATAAAAACAGCACAAAGTCACATTGTTGTTCCTGAGATTATGTTAATGCCTTTAATGCCTTTATGCCAAATCTGCGTGTTCTGTTTTTTTGTTTCAGCCGTGCATCTGTTTTATTTTTGGATGTGTGAACTGTGCGAGGCTTGAGTTGTCTTTGTGGTTGTGAAACTGGTTCATTCTCTTCTGATTCTGGTTCAGACATGTGTGGTTGTATTCAAGTGTTTGCCATTATTCACCATCTGTAATTTTAAAACAGTTCTACATGAGGCAATAATCCTTATTTTCTATGCAATAAAAAATAGTCGGCATTTACAAATAGTTCAGAGAGTTTGGAATAATAGTCTCAATTGAATCCAGTTAATTTGCTTAATTATTTTAAACAAATGTCTCGTTTAAAAACTTATAATCACTATATATTCTATATATGTGACCCTGGACCACAAAACCAGTCTTAAGTGTCAATTTTTCGAAATTGCGATTTATACATCATATGAAAGCTGGATAAATTGTTAGGATCGGACAATATTTGGCAGAGATACAACTATTTGAATACCTGGAATCTGAGGGTACAAAAAAAATAAAAATATTGAGAAAATCTCCTTTAAAGTTGTCCAAATGAAGTTCTTAGCAAAGCATATTACTAATCAAAAATGAAGTTTTGATATATTTACAGTAAGAAATTTACTAAATATCTTCATGGAACATGATCTTTACTTAATATCCTAATGATTTTTGGCATAAAAGAAATATCGATAATTTTGACCCATACAATGTATTTTTGGCTATTGCTACAAATATACCCCAGCAACTTAAGACTGGTTTTGTGGTCCATGGTCACAAATATTAAATTAACTCAGCTGCTGTTGACTTAAAAAATCAGAGTGCATCATAACAGAAAACCTGCTTTGAGAAACATAACTTGTTCAAAAAGTTGTATGTTAGAACTTAGAACAGAATAGCAAACGAGAAAAACTGAAATAAATAAGTAAATTTTTTATTATTATTTCAGCATTATGCGGAATTATTACAGTGCATACTGCTGTATCTTCATACATTCCAGCCTGCTGTGTCTCTCATTCATCTCAGCATGTCAGGATTCATGACTGGAACATTATGGAGGTCATACTTTTACTGCAGCATAGATAAGCTTTATCACGGCACTGCACATTATTGGACTATAGTTTTTTACCCTCTCCAATTACAGCAGCTGTCCCATTATTTTATCAATAACAGATGCCTCCATTTTGTAAAGCTGATATCCCAAAACAGCAATATGGTGGCAAACCTCTGTGTCCTGATATTAGGCCTACAGCGTCGAGATTACTGCCACCCAAACAGACTATTTAATCACTCCAACTCGCTATTGACACAAACGGCTGATACCAGAAACGTGCTGTGTTTGGTAAGATAATGCCGCCTTCATAAAAGATGCAAAGAACAAAGTCGTTCCATCAGAAGGGTTAGCCGATTAGCATAAAAAAGTTGTGTTTACTCGGTTAAAGAACACTTAAAAGCCCAGTTATCTTTCAAGCTGAAGATTAAATACGTTTGAATTTCACTGTGTGGCTGTCACAGAGATTTACAAGAAAGTGTCCTTCAGATTGAACGACCTTTCTTAGCTTATGTTTTGTGGACACTAGCATTTAGCATGTACTAAATTAAACCAACTAGAAAGGCTAATCGTTTGATAACTGCTGTTCGTTTCAGATGTATATTGTAACTTTCCAACCAAGTGAATCGAACTCTGACCGTACCAAATGCTCTTGTTTGAAAGCTCCCTAAAAATGACATATGGGAAGCCATGCGCATTCATAAAATCCAAACTGACATTTTTCAGGTTCAAGCCAAAGGCTATAATGATATTGGCAGAAAGAAAAAAGCCATCAAATGTGAGTTCCATTAAACATTTTTATGTCTGAGACTTTTATAAACTAGTCCATGCAGCCAGCAGTGGAGATTCACCATTCAAAATCCAGCAGATGTGGCATAATGAAGCCATTTCTGTTACTGTGCTTAACTCTCCTGTTCAGAATAGAAGGGCAGAAAATAGGCTTGTCAGGGTGAGTGACGCTTCCCATTTCTATGTATAATTCAAGGCAAGCTGCCATCAGACTCATGCCCAGTCCACATCACTCGAAGAGCTATGAAGACAAAGTGCAAAATCAAAAATGTCAAGAACAAAGAAAAAAAAAAATACTTACTTTCAAATGGTCGAAAATACAGGGAGTATAAAATTCATTCAATCTGGTGAGTAAATAAATCTTGCAAGGTAATTATATAAGTCAATATATTAATTTATATTTGTACTGCATTTTTCTAGTGAGTTGTCTTAAAAAAAACACCATTTTAAGGAGCAATTCTCACTACTAACTTAATGTGTTTATTAGCATGCATATTACTAGCATATTGGCTGTTAAATAGTCCTTATAAAGCACATATTAACGCCTTATTTTGCATGACAATATTTTAGATCCCTTAATCTTCTAACCCATTACTAACTATTAGTAAGCAGCAAATTAGAACTCTATTGAGGCAAAAGTCATAGTTAATGGTAAGAAACTGACTTTAAAATAAAGTGTGACCATATACTGTGTATTTATATTAGCTTTAGTAAAATGGCAAATAACGTCCAATAAACAGTTTAGGAAAAACCATGTTGTCTTTTTAACATTATGCTTATCTTTTAACATTCATTATAACCAAATTCGTATAGTGTTACAAATATAATATAAAATACAGTTGAATATCTAGTCTTTATTTCTGGTAAATTCAACATTGACAGATGCAGGAAAAGGTTCATTTTGGATCCCGATAGCAAGATTTTGTATCAGAATAGAACAAATAACTGTAACATAATATTACATCAACAGCAGAGTCCACCATTTTAAAAAAAAGGGCAAAAAAGCTCATTTGCTCTATTAGAGTGGAGCTGATTAAATGGAAAAGGCTATTGTTGTCCATGTGCTATTTCTATGGGTGGTTTTTAATAATGTAATTTTTGACAAAAGTCTTTCCCAGAAGTACACTGTATGAGATTTCATCAGCCGCTTCTCACATTCTGCATCTTTAACTGGCACTGCCACCCTGGAGTCTGTCAGGATATCAGCAGCGCAACAGTGCCATCTCTGGTGATCAACTGCAAAGCATTTGCAAATGGCTTTTCACTCCCCATTATAAAAGCTGCAACTTCTGCTGCTCATATTTCCTCAGGCCCAAGGAGTCATGATTTGGCTTGTCATCACTAGCTTGACTAGCAGTTAACTTCAGCTGGTGGATACCGTAACTACACTATCTGGGGGCAAAAAAATATATATCTTTTTCACCAGTGACTGCCATTCATATAACTATATCAATCAATAATTGTACATGTTATATATATATATATATATATATATATATATATATATATATATATGACATGTTTTGTCATTTTTATTTTTAGTTAAAATATTTTTAAGTATTATATTATATTATATTATTTCATTTATTCGTTTTTAATTTCAGTCACATTCTTTTAGCCTGATTTGTATTTTAACCCCAAAATCAAAAGAAATAAGAAAACATATTTTAAAAAGAAGCCTATAAACATATAATTTCTTTTTCTCTTTTTTTCTTCCTTTTTTTCTTTTGATTTCAAGGCTAAATGTGACCTGCACATGAGATTTGCCATCTTATAAGATTTTCAATACTTCACATCATTTGTAGACATTTTTATTTTCATGGTAAATTGCATGAAATGACAGAAATAAACAATGTTCTATTCCATGTGAAATTATAATCAAGAAAATGTCTTGATCAAGAAGTGATCCCATTTTAAAATATCTACATCACCGCTTTTAATTAAGCGATATAATTTGGCTTTTAATCAGAAACTGCCATGCCTCCATAAGCAACCGTAAAGAACAAAAAGTAATTATTGCGTATTCATGTGTATAGCATTAGACAAAATGTGTTATATTACAATATTATAAATAACATTTGATTCTTTTCCATGTTTGCTGCTTTTGACTGTCATCAGTTTTGAATGTTCTTCTGTTGTTATCAGCCAATCAGTGTTACTTTCCTGCAGCTCCAGTGTGATTAGTCACATGACATTTACAGCTCAGGTGATTGGCTCAAAATTGTCCATGTCCAGAAGTGTTTCTGATCAAAGATTTCAGATTTCAAATTACTGAGGGTGCATTCAGAATAGCATACTACTGATACTATTTCTACAATATCTGTAGTATAATAGTAGTATGCCAGCCAAGCAACAACCATTGAGATGACTGGGAAATTCTCCAGGTATTATCGACCTCCTTGCTCAAAATCATCAGCATCGTAAGCATAAAATATGGCGAGGAGGGCCCTGTGCCTGTACTTGAGGACCTAATGACACAAGAGACCATATTTAATGAGCTGGAAAACTATTAGGTCTAGATGGCATCTGCTAATGATAGCCAGACACTTTTTTCCCCATGCAAAAAGGACGTTTACCTTCACCAAGCATTACAAATTAATGTTGAGATTAGCGGCATAATTAAGATGGAAAACTCTCTCAGACGCTTCTTGTTTAAATCTGACTGAGGTGAGTCGATAAAACGAATGTTATGTTCAACGTAAAACAAGCAACATGCCCAATCACGATTAGCGAACACTGCAAATTATTAAACAACAGATGCAAACAAAGGATTCTAATCAACACGTGTGAAACAAAAGGCACTCAAAATCAATGTGACAAACAAACGTTTTATTGCATTCGTCTTCTCATGGGATTAACCATTCTTTCCTTGGAAAGCAAGGTCAGGAAATGTCATTCGGTTTATAATTAATTTCAGCAGCCCCGGAGGCACATCATTAATCATATTTACACATCAACTCTAATTTAATATGTGTTTCATCACACTATGAGTGGTTGTAAACACTGGAAACAGGGTACAAATAATTCTCTCCGCTTAGTTTACGCTGCCTGAAATAAAGCAGCAGTAATTTTATGGAAATTGTACCTGTATTGAGATGTTTCTTCCACAGTGCTAAATTGATTGGTAAAATTAAGCCAACACAAAACAGACCAATTTATTAAATGTCATTATGAGGTCTGTGGTGGAGAACTAATAATTACATTGTAACTCAATCCGATGTTTATTTCCTTTTCATCTGTCACTGTAATTTTGTTTACAAATGGTAAGTGAGATTATTATTATTATTATTATTATTACTATTATTATTATTATTTCCCTTGTGAAAACAAGCAGTCTTTAACATACTTTTAAAAAGAATACATATTATGGAAAAAAAAGGTTAATTGCGATTAAATAATATGTATTATAATGTACATTTATATTAAATACAATTTGCTGAACTTTTTGACCCACGTATTTAGAATAACCTTTAATTATCTTCATTATCTTAAAAAAATTATACTGCAGGATAAAGCAAATCTATAGAAGTATATTTCTTTAAAGTATATGACAAAAGATTAAAACAATGATATAAAATGTACCATTTTTTTAAAGTAAAACTTTGAATTTGACATTGTTACAAAGTGCACATTTTAAAAGCGTACTTAAGTATGCAACAAGTGTGTTTTCTTTAAGAGCACTTAAGTGGACTTTTATTTCATTAATATAATATTATCTGCAAGTACAGTTTAAGATTTAAAGTATACACTACAGGTGCATATTCAGTACAATTAAGTGCACTTCTTTTTCCACAAGGGTAGACCCCAAAATCTAAGAACATATTTAATATTTAATAATATAATTTCCTGTTTTTTACTTTTGATTTTGAGGAGAAAGGTGAATCACACTTTCATGAGATTCACTTCATTATGAGAGATTTACCAAGGCTTCACCTAATATGTAGACATTTTTATTTTCATGGTAAATTGCATGAAACAGTAGAAATAAACAATGTTCCTGTGTGTGAAATTATAATCAAGAAAATGTCTTTCATCCAAAGAAGAGCAGTGATTTTTAATTCCATTTTAAAACCTCTACATCACCGCTTTTCTATAATTTGGCTTTTTAATCAGAAATTGCCATGCCTCCGTAACCATCAGTAAAGAACAAAAAGTAATTATTGCTGATTCATGCGTATAGCCGTAGATGAAATGCGTTCCGCTCTTTACACAGAAACAAATGGAAATCTTTTTTTGTGTTCAACAGGCAGCATATAATGACAGAACAATTTAGCGGCACAAAACTAGATGTTAGCCTTCAATAAATAATTCAGCTTTTGAATTCTAAGCTTGCATGTCACATATCTAAAAGCATTGTTGGTTAATAAGTTAGTATCCAGATTACAAGTATTAAGTTATTTAAGGCAAGAAACCACAAGTGAATAGTGGGAAAAGTTTAACTAATACTAGATATCACCAATTGATTAAGACAATTGTTTTTATATTACGCACATTCTGAAATGTTACAGTATGCTCAAATATGCAAACGAAGCAGAATCTAACGAAATATGAACTTGCATTCGAGAACAGAAATCTGAAAACTGGATAAAGCCAGGTTCAACATTCTTGTTTCATTTTGTTGACATATTAAGAGTGATTACTGTCAACAGGCAGAACAAAAAATAAATAAAATCAGCATTTTTTAGGAATAACATGTTACAAGAATCAGGTGAATGGTATATGAGTCTTCATACATCATTCACCTGATTCATGACAGTACATTCTGAACCTGTTTAAAAATGTAGACAGGAATAAGACTGTAAAGTGTGATATAAGTGTAGAGATTTCGTTTATAAAATAAATAAACAATTTGGGAAAAGTGACTTAAAACAACTTATAAAATAAACACTTCAATTGTTATTTGGATGTTTTCTTAGTTATGGAAGCAAAATAAGCCCATAATCGCAAACCCAAAGCATTAACTAAACCATGTAGGAGCCAAAGTCACAGATGTGAAGACCATAGTAGCAAAATACAAGCAGGTCAAACCAGTGAGGAAAACGGCTGACAAATCAGCACTATACTTTTTGGTTCAACAAGAGCAACACATTCACAAAGTGAAGTGTAAATCTAAAATCAATGAAAACCTCCCTTAACAAGTTTAACACACTTTTAAAGCTGTAGTGAGTAATCAGATAAAAGTCTGATTTGAACTCAGCCACAAAGCATGCTGGGTAGCCAGCAGTGCCACGCTGTTCTTTAGAGCCAATAAGAAACCACCTAAAAACCACTCAGAACACATTAATGACCATACACTCTTAAAAATAAAGGTTCTTTGTTGGCATCTATGATTCATTAGGAACTGTTTACATCAATGCAATCTTTCCATTCCATAGAAGTTTTTTATAGTAGAAACAGGTTCTTTATATTAATAGAACATTAATCATACAAAGGAAAACATTTTTTGGGGAGCCCAAAATGGAGTGTATACAACAACCTGACAACCATCCACAGCCCTTTATCAAGGTGATTGTGAATTTCCATACATTTTCACATCTAGTTCTTCATATTCTCCGAAGCAAGACAAACCAGTGATGTTTACTATTCACTTTTCATGCTATTTTTTGAATGAAGTGGTGTATATTCATCGAATAATGCATGGTGACATGAAAATTATTATATTTTCAGCGTATTTGCTTTGAGCATAGTTCAGAGACAGCTTTGTATATTGTTGAAAATCCAAAAGGCACAGAAAGCATGAAAAGTAGCTCCGCCTTCCCCTGCAAAGCTTTTCAATGCCTTTCATTTATCGCCGTACACATACAATACCTGTTTTGTGTGGGTTATTTGCAGGATATCTGACCCAGTTGTTGCTTCAGTTCATCATTCACATGTTTACAGCTGTGCAGCTACATCTGTTGCCAGGAGTGAAAAGTTTTCTTTCACATCAGGTGACCTGTAAATGGACATCAGACGCTGTAAATGGCCTATCTATCGTGCCCTATATCGCTGAAAGATTTTCTCAGAAAAGGAAAGGATAGGCCTCCATCTGTCAGACAAGGACGCTCTTTCAGGGGCATAATAGTTTGCGTGGAAGCCAAAAAGAATATGATGCATCGTAAAAGTTGCACGCATTTGTTGTAGCTTGCCAAAAGAATATTTATTGAAACAGCAACATTTTGGTCATGTGACATACTTCTTACAGGATCTCACCCAAAAAAAGAAAATTTTCTGTCATCCAAAATGTGGATGAACAAATTTGGAGAGATTTAACATTATATCACTTGCTCCCCAATGGATGTGAATGGGTGCCGTCAGAAAGACAGTTCAAACAGCTGATAAAATTAGTTTTTTGTACCTTTTCACTTCAGTAGATTAGGAGTTGTGTGGATTACTTGTGGATTATTGTGATGTTTTTATCAGCTGTTTGGACCGTCATTTTGACGGCACCCATTCACTTCAAAGGATCTACTGTTGAGCAACTCGTTTTTTTTTTTTTTGTTGTTGTTTTTTTTATGTGAACTATTCCTTTAAACACTGATATGTCCAATAATTTTTGCCGAGATCAGGCAAAATAGTGCCTGGAAGACATTAAAACAAGAGAATAAATACCATAGACTTATATTGATGGTGGAACTCAAGGCAGAATATTATAAAGACTTCAGGGTGACTTGAACAAATTTAGGTTTTCACAAAATAAGCAACCACTTAGCAACCTCTCAGAACACACCCTAGCAACCATACAGAAACATGCTATGACACTCAGGACACCTTAGCAACAGTATAGCAATACAAGGTCACTCACAACATCCTAATATGTTTGTGTGGAAGCCGTGAAGAATCTGATGCGTCATATAAATCTGTCTTTTAATGAAGACGGATCAGTGCAGTCTCCCCTCTCTTGAGCATGAGGAGCATATAAAGAGAGGCTAATAGAAAGCCCCTATTAAACATTTCCATTAGGCAAAGTGATTTGCCAGAATGCATTTCTCCTTCTCTCTATCATTGTGTTTTATGTGTCTCCCTTTTTCTGATTCGGCTGTACTCCTCTCTTTGAAAGGTGAGCATCTCTAATATTATTCTTACTTAAAGGGCAGCTCAGGTTGTTTTCTAGTAAATATCCATATTTGTGTATTTTGCTCTATAATTACAACCATAAAAATCGCAGCCAGTAGTGACAGCAATTGAATTTAATGAAAATGAACTGAAAATCAGCATTCAGTTCAACAGTACTCTCGCTCATGTTATTGCTTAATTAGAAATGAAAAGTACAATCTGTTTAAACAATGAAGATTGTCAGAGGCATGATGACTGGCATAAATAATAAAATTAATGTTTAATTAATCTCCCTAAACAGTTATTTTTATGATCATCATTTACGTTTGATGTTTCATTGTCTATTTTATTTTTGTGACAAATGCAGTAATATTAATTTTTATCCATTTTGCTGCTGTTTTCATCCATTTCACAGTAAATTGTTTATAACCACTATGAATCCATTTATGTAGAAAAATAAACCCTGTAGTCACTTGGTCACTGGCAAGCAACATATCTAAACTTAGATTAATACTATAAAACACATTCAGTTCTTATGCAGTCTAGTCTTTATAGTGGCAGATGCCAACCAGCCTATTAACACAGAGACAAGTCTAACAATTCTACCTGAATTCTGCATCTAGTATCGCGTTTTCTATGAAATTATATGAAGCCATGCAATTCTTCACTTCAAGGGACAATAAATGTTCCTACGGTCTCCATTTTTTGTATTTGCTGTCTATAGGACCTGTTGTTTGAACCTGAAGTTATCTTTACACAATGTCCACAATGATGTGTTTGCAGACTCCAATGCCTTTGAGCATCAGGCGAGCAGTGATGAACGGCAAACCGCAGGGTTTGACGAAGCGGGTGGACCCTCAAAACCTAGTGGCTAGGAAGAGGTCGGCCACATGCTGTTTGGCTCATTACACCACCTGAGCCCAGACCTCTGCTGCTGGTCTGATTTATGGTCTCCAGTAGCCCAAACCATCCAATGGAGGCGTCCCATCCTGCCCAAACCAAAGCCCATCCATCTTGGGTCATGAAGTCAGGCTGCCTTTCAGTACTGTACATCTTGTTGAGCTGTGTTTGCCACTTCAGTCTTAATCTTGCTGCTTGATTTAATGGGCACATTAAGGGCAGGACTCAATACAGTACAGTAAATTACTGCAGGCCTGCCAGGCAGATAAAATTAATACAGCAGCAAATCTGGAGGTCCCACCTGATCATCGCACAACTCTCAGTAATTCATGGTGGTAGTGCAGGCGGCATTAGGTTAAAGTAATAGTTCACCCAAAAATGAAAATTCTGCCATCATTTACTCAACCTCAAGTTGTTTCAAACCTGTATGAAATGTTTGATGTTTTGTAGAACATTTACACTGCTCTTTTCCATACAGCAAAAACACTCTAATATCATATTTCTTCTTGAACATAGTTCGGTATATTCACAGAGTTGTCAAAATTAATGTACAGTGAGTGTTTTATAATAGATGCTCACCGAAGAAGCGTGTTTTGGATAAGTATGTGAATATCAGTGGTGTTTGTACATATGTGCATCAGACGCTCCAAACACAGGCACGATCACTTGTTCTGACAGAGAAACTATTCACTAATTATGCTGGGCCATGTTCAGATCACTGAGTTTCCACACATTCAGAATGGTTTAAATTTTATTTATTTATTTATTTATTTATTTATTTTGGTGTGTTTTTCACAGTCGAATCGGAATTTTCGAATCTTGCCGATTCGACTGATAGTCGAATCATATGTTTTGGGAGCGGGGCAAAATACATTACATTCGACAGTCATAAATACTGACGTTAACACACTGGGAAAATGTGTATGACGCCTCGCAGATACAAACGGGGTAAATAATGTGTTTCGATTAAAAGATAGTTAAAGGGGTGGTTGATTGCGATTTCACTTTTTTAACATTAGTTAGTGTGTAATGTTGCTGTTTGAGCATAAACAATATCTGCAAAGTTACGAAGTGGTGGGGGTAGTGAATGTCCAGTGTTCTCTCCACCGTCAATACCATGACTGAGGTGAGCACTCCCAACTGCTCCCCGGGTGACGCAGCATAAATGGCTGCCCACTGTTCCGTGTGTGTGTGTGTGTGTGTGTGTGTGTGTGTGTGTGTGTGTGTGTGTGTGTGTGTGTGTGTGTGTGTTCACTACTCACTGCTGTGTGTGTGCACTTGGATGGGTTAAATGCAGAGCACAAATTCCGAGTATGGGTCGCCTCACATCCTTTCCTTTCCTTAAAAGAATTAATAACACTAGAATACAAAGGCTTTTCTGAATTGAATAGGTTGGAGGTAGTACTGATTCAAAGAGGAGGGGGACCTTGGAGTAAAAAATGTTGAGAACCACTGGTGTAGGTTGTAGCCTAAGCTAACTGGCTGGCAGTGTGCAAAGATAGCATGCTTAGTGGTGACTTTTCAAATGTAAACAATTAAAAAACAAAGAATGAGCAACACTAAAGAATATAGAATACCCAAGATGTGTCACTCGTATAGATTTGAATGGGGAAAAATGCAACGCTCAATATGGCCACTCTATCAAACAAAACCCCACCTTCTGAGTAAAAGAGCCAATTGCTAATCTGTAAAGTCAGCACGTCACTGCAGTTGACTTGCTTTAAAGCGGATTTTGGAAACACTTCACAATCTATACTTCTGATTATACTATCGTATGTAACAATTTAAATACAATAAACTTTCTACAAACAAAATTCAGATGACATTGCTAATTTGTAGTAGGCCTATTTTGAATTCAAGCACTGACTAGACAGTGTTGCAAACTTTGCTTGCCTGGAAGTGAGATTTTGGCATTGTAGGCAAATTGGATTTTTTCCCTCAAATAAGATCTTTTCAGGCAGACTGTTTTTTCAGGCAGACTATTAATTGCAAGTGATCAGATCAGACTTGTGTGTGTCCAGACATAACCAACTTATCTGCATGGGTTGCTTTGGTTACGACGCAGGCATTCCAAAATGAAGGGGGAAAAAAAACATATAAGTGCCCTGTCAAGTCGTGGTACAGAGCTCTTCTGTCGCACAAGAAAAACGGGTATATATTTTGATGTTCCGTGTTGTCGTCACAGCCAGCTTCAACTTCATTTGAATACTGTAAGAATACTTTTGACATTTCCATCACCAGTTTTGACGTTATCATTACGTGTCACATTAATTAATTAAAATATAATTAATAAAATATAATTTATATGTATAAATACATTTTTTTAGTAGAGCATAAAAGTAAAGGGCTCTTTATTGAGAACCTGTTACAGTTTCTGTTATAAAAATATAATTTCTTTTGTATATTTTATGATGCTTGAAAATGTATAATCTAAAGTAGTGCACTCATTTCTCTGTTGCTCTCCATTTGTTTGACACTGCAAGCTTGTTTTGAAGTTATAGCTATAGTTCAGTTAGGTTATACACGGTTATGCCTAACTGTTGAGAAATGGAAATATGTGCATATATGTGTTGCAGGATATGTGGTGGAGAAAACACAACGACACCCGTCGACACCTGACACGGTATGCAGCTCAAATTAAACTTTATACAAATATAAGTCCCTTTTGAAGCTCAAGACAAATTGAGCAGTGTTATTTTTATTTTGCATTGTCTTGTTATGTGGCGTGAGATTTACTTGGTAGAGTGAGAGCGTGAGACAGAGTCTGAAATGCATGAAAGTTAGCAAGAGCAGCCCAGGCTCATTGGAGATATGTGATTGCCTACATTTCTGCAAAACTGCAAAAATGTACCTACATTTCACTGCAGTTTCCAGATGAAATGAACACTACTGAACACTGAAGCAGGAAAACATCAACAACTTGTGTTCTTTTTCACAGAAATTATGATTACAGAGGCAGATTTGAATAAAACCTTAATTTTACACTTGCACCTTACACAAAATTGTTATGACCTCAAAATACTTTTACCATAGTGCACGATTTTAAAAATGTATTTGCTTCAGCAAATGCATTTTTATCTCATGATTGCCTCTGTTAACACTATTAGTTAGGTTTAGGGTAGGGGTTAGTGTAGGTGGTACGTTAATTTCAAAAACAATACAGCATAAACCTTTTAGCACCACTCACCCGATATTTCATTTCTGAACTGTTGTGATATGTACAACAATCAGTGTTTATATAGTCACGTTTTGGAGAAAAATTAAACAAGCTATTTAGCACAAGATACTGGAAACACTTTGAAACCGCCGTGAAACGTTTTACAAGCAACGCAACAGGTATCCACAGGCACATTTTTACATGATACTGTTCTGTTTAATGAACCCACATCTGCAGTGAAAAGAAAATGATATCACCGATATCATCTGAAAATTACAGCAAAATGTACTCTGAGCAAAGGTTGTTTTTGTGTGTGTGTGTGTGTGTGTAGGCAGTCACATTTTTCCAGTAAACCTGGGTTGTGCAAGAGACCTGGCAGAGTAGCCATTAAAAGTTATTTTAAAAGAATCACTTTGGGGTCCTGTAGGTCAAGCTGACTCAACTGACGGGTCGAATTGTTTATAACAATACAAAGAATATTTATGACTTTTAAAAATAATATGTATGATGTTTTTAGTAATCTATGGCCCGGTTTCACAGACAGGGCTTAGACTAAGCCAGGATTAGGCTATAGTTCAATTAGGACATTTAAGTAATTTTTATAAATGTGCTTAGGAAAAAACATTACTGGTGTGCATCTTGAGACAAACCAAAGGCACTGATATATTTTAAGATCAGTCATTGCAAGTTTCTTTCAGTTGAAACAGCTCAGACTTACATTTTAGTCTAGGACTAGGCTTAAGCCTTGTCTGTGAAACCGGAGGCTAGTGTCTTGTTTTACTTCTGTACTCTTATGGAACAAAACTATATGAGAATATACTGCAAAATATAATGCAATATATTACATAATACATTTCCTTATATTGGAAACTAGTGCTTATATTTTTTTAATATACAGCAATATATGCATTGACAATATATGGCTATATATTGATACATACAAATATATTTAGAAATGAAGACAAAGATAAATCTAATATTCATAACGTTTGATCCTTTATTGAGTATATATTGCACATAGATGTTCCCATATAAATGTGAATGTATGTACACATATATACACACATTCACAGAATGAGTTAAAGCAGGTTTCTAGTTCCCAGCATGCTTTGCTTCTGACTCTTAAAGGTGAGTAAAAATTTTAAACTGTTATGTCATGTGTTTTTGCTCAATATTAATACAGGGGGAGATCTGTTAGTGTCAGGGTTCTGTCGTGTGTCATGTGTTCCCGTCTCTTGTTTCCTTATTTGGTTTGTTTCCTGTCCTTGTTTCATGTGATAATTAGTTAAGTGTTGTCCAGCTGTGTTTGTAATTATCTTGTGTATATTAGTTCATGCCC
>JAFVLL020013155.1:0-11468 GCA_021397915.2 Tor tambroides | reverse complement strand
TGAAAAATAACTTTTATATTGATTCAATGTGTTGCATTTTGAAAAAAAAAAAAAAAAAACGTGTCATGGATTTATTGTATTTTGGGGGGAAAAAATATCTCTTTTTTAATTTTTAACAATGAATTTTTAATGTTATTATAACCTAAAGATGCTATGTGAAAGTTTGAAACAGAAAATAGTGGTTTTCATCTTGCCACTTTCTTGGTAAAGAAAACACATTTTTACTCAAATTAATCAAAATGGATTTATAGCGTTTTGGAACCAAACTCTTCATATATATATATATATATATATATATATATATAAGCCAAGAAAATGATAAGGTAAAGATTAAAAAAAATAATATTGAAAAATAAAACACATTGGAAATGGGAGGTCAAATTTTTAATAATGTGAAGAACCTTTTTCCACCATAAAGAACCTTTTGTAGACTGGAAAGATTCCATTGATGTTAAAGATTCTTCATGGACCCATCAATGCCAATATAGACTAGTTTTTAAGGGTTTTTTAGGTTCTTTGAACTTTTAAGTTCTTGAAGTCTCATTACAGGTTCTTCATATCAGTGTTTTGGTGATGGCTTCTTTAATACACCATTATATATATGACTTTCTACAGATGCATCAATAAAATATTACTAACTTTAAACTGGGAAGTCTGATTCTTTTCTACAAACTGGTACTTTTGGACAGTTTGTTTCAATGAACTTGTTCAAATGACTGATTCACCAATTCATTTATGTAATCATGCATTGACAAAGTATACGCAATATAAGTGGTACATTTTTTTTATGTAATCATGCAATGACATAAAGTATACGCAATATAAGGGGTATATTTTGATTGCGTAACTCTGTGCTGCTCAAGCCGTTAACTGTTTTAGAGGCTTCAGTCTGATTTGATGAACTGGTTCAACTAGTTCACCAAAAAGAATCAGTTCAAAAGAATGATTCGTTCATGAACCAGACCTCACTCCGGTCCATTTGCATGATGCTCTGGATTACAGGTAATAATGTTGTAAATAATGTTCAGTTTCTTGCACAAACCGAACGATTTGCTTCATAAGACCTCAATATACGGTATCATCAGGAGCCACGGAGATTCATTTTGTTTTGTGTGTGTGTACTTTTCTGACACTCAAAGTGCTGGTAGCCATTGACTTGCATGTTATGAATCACCAAGTACCACAGTTTCAGCCCCAAATCTTCTTTACTGCTCTAATAATTGGATGGCCTGAGAGTGAGTAAATTAACAGCAAATTTTCAGTTTTGGGTGAACTATCCCTTTATGGCTTTTTTTGGAGAAGAAGCAAACACACCTGTCCAGCAAAGATCCCACAAACTCCAATGATGCAGAGGATATTAAAGACAGCAGAGCCGACGATAGTTCCGACTCCAACATCACCGTGAGTGATGAAGACACCTGAAAACAAACACAATGAGCAAAAGTGCTGTGCAAAAAGAGCAGGAACAATGATTGTGTGACTTTACCTATAACAGAAGCGAAGAGTTCGGGTGCCGAGCTCCCCGCCGCCATGAACGTGGCTCCAGCCACATCCTCACTCAGATTCAGCTTCTGCACAACACAATAACAGCAGACAATTCACATCCAACAAAGCCTCTGGCACAAACAAATCTGGAGCAGTATGTTTTATGAGCTTCTGAAAGCCTCAAAGTGGGTCAGAGGAAGAACAGCGCAGATACTGCTGCTCTCATTGTACCGCGGTATCACTCAGATCAACTGGGAATTCGCTTCTGAACAATCCTACCTCACAGATTTTCTCGAGAGACGTCACGAAGTAGTCGTCACACACGATTGCCAGGGCCAGGAACATGTAGAGAGCCTGTAAGAAGACCACAGAAGACAGTAGAAACCTGAATTTTTCAACTCTTTAATATCTCACTCATTTCTCTTAAATACCAATGAGGTACACTGGGACGCACATGGAGACTTTTAATTAAGTCTCCTGCTTCTTAGATGTTGCTCCTATGAAAAAACTCCAGTAAAGATCTCAAAAGTAACTAAAACTGAACTCAGAGTTGCCAATATACCATTGTCTGCACTCAAAAGTCAGAGATTTCAGTATGAACCCAAACATTTCTCATCAAATACTTCTGGACCAAATGATCAAAGTTATACTATTCACATTCATTTTTAGCTCTGTAATTTTAGGCCCAAATTAGTTATGACAGTACAGAAGTATAAAAGTTTTTATTTTTAATACTATTTACTCACAGGAAGTACCGTTAAACAATATTTATCAGTGTTGTTGCTGTTGTTAACTAATACCAACTGCCAACATTTTTTTTTTTTCAACTGAATTAAAGCTGAAATAACATAAAATGACTTTGAAATCTCAAAAAATGTCTTAAATTCTAAAAAATGTAGAAATACTGAATGTTTTAAACATTTTAATGTAATGTTAAAAAATGAGAAATAAGCTCAAGAACTAAATGACTAAAACTAAAATACAAAATAAAGATAAATAGAAACAAGAATTTAAATTAAAAACATAAGATTGCTAAAACTAAAATTAAAATAAAAACTGAAAATATAAAAATAAAAGCTAATCATATTATTAAAATATTAATAAATACTATAAAAGTCTGCAAATAACTAAACTTTTATTAAAGGATTTATTTACTATAGAAATACTAAAATAACACTGATGTGTATGGCAGGTATTTTAGTATCACTGATATATACTATTAAAGTTTTTCAATTAGATTTTATTTTTATATTTTGTTTTGTTTTTAATTTTAAAATTTTAGCAATATTGTTGTGTTTGTTAATTTTCTTAGTTTCTGTTATATATAGTTTTTAGTTTTAGTTATTTTAGTACTTCAACAAACTAAAAATGAAAATTTGAAATGTTGCATTGGAAATTAGGTGAAACAAAGTATGTTTAAGTTTTGTCATATTTTAGTTTAGTTTAGTTCAACTCAGCTTATTTATTTTAGCTATGTTTATTTTATTTCAAGTAATGTAAATTTTTTTAAATGGTTTGTAGTTTTAGTTCTAGTTAAAGATAATAACCCTGCGGTATAGCTACTTAAAAATAAAAATAAATAGCACATTTAAAGGAACCTCTATTGCCCCCTTCAGTACTGCAGTTTGTTTCCACCACAAAAATGTAATTATGTGCAACAGGCAATGCATGAACCAAACATTCCCAGTATGTTTCTGACCTTACTGTATGTCAACTACTGACCTAGTGTGTCTCTATTTACGTCTTCTAAAATGAACACTTTCCAGAGAAACATATGTGAAAAAAACCTCAAAAACCCCTGAGAAATGAAAGCTTCCAGAATCCTGCTGGCTGCATTCACCTGCCGTTTATCATGGCTGTCAGCTCCAGAACGCTGTCTCTCCTCCTCTGCATGCACAATGTGTCCTTGATCTCCAGGCCTGGCTGATCCAAACCTCTGGATTCACATCCAGTGCATTCACTGCAAAGCCTTTCCTCACCTAACTTAATGAGCTGCCAACCCAATACAAGCTCCTGTTTATCCACAGTTTGAAACCAAAGACACTATGATGACCTTCAGCGATGAGGATGATGACGGCATCATAACGTGTCAGCACCTTCATATTTCATAATAATACATATCACAATACTTTGATTACTACTTGATTAAACACAGAGACAGATACTTTAGGCTTGTTGTTTTGCATGTTTAAATGTTATGTTTAAATATGCAAATGTGCATAATATCATTAAATATGAACTTTTGTATTTGCATACATTGCCAGAACAGAAATCTTAATATTGGATATTAGAAATATTAATACTGTCAAAAGACAAAAAAAAAAAAAAAAATCACCATATTATTAGGCATAAAATGTTACATAAATCAGATGAATAATATAACAAATAAATCCCTTTGGGGGAGAAAATAACTTGAGAATATATATCATTATAAAACTAAAAGTTTGGTGTATGTAAAGATTTCTGGCACATTCTGTGAAAACAGCCTTTAAAAATATGCATTATTAATTGAAATCTACTGATGCAAATAGATAAAGTGTAACACCTAAATGTGTATTTTAGCTGTTTTCTTTCCACTAGTCTGAAGAAAGACATGTTATGGAAGCAAAATAACCCAAAAATGACCAGTGCCTATAAAAAATAATGGTAAATAAGCCAGAATAATAAACATACAAACAACAAATGTGCCAATTAAACTTCCTAACATCCATCAGGTGGTTTGCAGGTTTTGCATAAGCATTTTACAGACCAGAAAAACATCAGTTTCCTTCATGAATAGTGACTTTACTGTAACAAACAGCATAAATTACAGATCATCAGAAACATCATTCCAGACAGATATTGCCATGATAATTTCCAGCCACAGGGGGCACCAAAGGACAGAAATCCCACACACGGCATGTCGTGATTGTTTGTGTGAATGCATAATTCAGACTTGAGCTGTAGGTGATGCAAACATTAGAGCATTAGAGGCGTTACATAACCACAGGCAGATTTTAATTGTGCTGCTCATGGCTGATGGAGTTAAATCAGTGGATTAACCCACACTGAAAACAGCAAAGAGACACACGCTATCAAATCACACCGGGCAGCAGGAGAGAATGTGCAACATTACCGTCACCAAATTCACTCCTTTATACCTTTACGAAACCTCTGTGCAAAAATAACCCGGATAAAATTTCCCTCAAACTTGCAGTGATGCAATTTTCTAAATGCACTTTGCTAGTCTGAGGAAAGAGAGAGAGATAAATGGACTTTCTTACCGCTATAATATGCAGCAGAACAGCACCGCTCTTCCGCTCGGCGTTGGTGAAAATATCATCTGGAAATTCATGGATGGCTGTAAAAAAAACAAACACATTTACAGTCATGCATTTTGGACTGTTTTGGATTAAAATTTTTCCATTACAAATATCTAAACATTCTTAAATCAAGATACATTTACTTGAGAAGCAAAATGAAAAGATATTAAGTCTTGTTTTCTGAAAAATGTATCAAAATTAAGAGAGTTTATTTTTCTAAAATTGAAAAAAGTAAATGTTTCTTGATTCAAGAATGTTTAGTTATTTGTCCATAAAACACAACAAAAATACTGAGATTTTTTTGTTGTTGTTGTTTTGCAGTGTACAAATACTTATATCAAGATACATTTACTTGAGAAGCAAAATGACAAGATATTAAATCTGTTTTCTGAAAAAATGATCAAAATTAAATGAGTTTATGCCTAAACCAAGAAAAATATCTGCTAATGGGGTCAGAAAAAAAAATCTTGTTTTCTATTTGAATTAAGTTTTATTTTTAAAATCATCAACTCACTTATATTGACACATTTTTCAGAAAACAAGAGTTAATATCTAAAGTCATTTAGCTTCTTAAGTAAATCTATCTTGGTTTAAGAATGTTTAGACATTTGCCCATTTAATATAAAGCCAGTCTGATAACTTTCCCTCATGTCTGCTCATACCAGGAGGTCACATCAAATTTGAGGCTTTTATGTGATCTGAATTCATGACAGAAACTTAAAACAGCCAAATTACACATTCTGATTATAGTATCTTCATAACCATCACAATCATCTAAAACAGAAAGTAAGAGTGTAAAGCAGCACATAACAGCTTGAGGAATGAAAAGCGATACTCGAGGAACAAACCAACACAACTGGCAGATGAAACTATACAACAGACTGACGGATAAACCGAGCAAACAGAACAAATCACACAAACTGATCTGCTTCTGATGCATCTGCGTCTGTGTCTTGTAACATGAATATTATATCCTGTATTTTCAATTTGTATTTTCAGTCATTGTACTTTATGAAATCATTAGCTATAAAACATGAAAGGATGAGCCAGATGCCTGTTCGAAGCCACTGTAATTTTTTTTTGGTATATGTGGTATCAAAGTAAAGCAATAAGCTATAAGAAGTGCAATGCATTAGAACAATAAAATATAAAATGTATTAATTTATATTTGTTATAATCATCTACTATACATATAACTATATTATACTACCACTACTACTATACTATATCTATAATCATCACTTAATACAAGAAAAACTAATTTGCATAATATATTAAGGCATAAGCAATCTTTTAGGCATAAATGTAACAAAACTCTTGTTTCCACGTGATAAAAAAAAAATCTTTGTAATTTTTTAAACTCATAATTCTGCATTTATACCTCGCAAGTCTGACTTTTTTCAGAATTGCAAAATATAAACTCAGAACTGCAAGATATAAATGCAAAAATATGAGATACGAACACAGAACTGTGAGATATAAACTCGCAATTACAAGCAAAAGTCAGAATTGTGAAATAAAGTTGTAATTATCTTTTTAACTTTGTGACGGAAACGAAAAAAAAATAGAATTGCGAGAAAGTAAGTCAGAATTCTGAATTTATATCACAATTTTAAAGAAAAAAGTCTGAATTGTGAAATAAAAAGTCACAATAACATTTTTTATTTTTTATTCTGTGACAGAAAAATTTAGATTTTTAGGCTTAAAACAAGAAAAAAAGAATAAGATATAACTCCCAATTTCTTGTTTTAAAAATGTTTAGATGTTTCTACTTGAAAACAAGAGAAAAACATGCAGTTGGAGCATCAATAGAATGTGTTATACTATAGTATCAGCATCCATTTAATCAGAAATCAGTTTTATAAAGAGAATTTCACATGTACCACAGTTCAAAACAACATATCTAGTCCATGTCTTTTATCTAACAAACCCAGAAGTGGAGGAATTAATAACTTATTCATGAAGAAGTTGCTGATGCATAAACAGAAGAGAGACTTTTAGCTCACAGCTAGAAGGACTGGAGATGGATAAATACCATCAAATATGACTAAACTCAGAGTCGAGATGTTTCGAGCATTTGAAATGCCACTTTTGATGGCATGTTTGCATGGGTTGTCCATCTGCTGCATGTTCACTTGACATCCTTTGTTCTCCACACAGATCACTGATATCTGAAAAACAACTGAACTTACAGAAACGAGTCGTTCAGTCTGAGCTGTCAGCGCAAAAGTGGGAGACAGAAAATCTGTGTGAATGTTTGTGTAAACTCAAGCAGAGAGCATCATGGCTACATTTGGGACTGAAAACTGGCGTACTGTTTACTGCACAGCATATACGGTATAGTGTACACTGCTGCCTTCTATTATTAAAAATAGCATGTGAAACAATGCAACAACCTCACTATGTTGCATGTGTAATTCAGCAAACACCATCCTGTTATCATTTTGATTATTTTTCAATCAGATTTTATGTAAGATGTCCTAACACAAATGGTGTGTGCCTACCATTCTGAGTGACAAATGAACAAACACAGTTTTTCAAACATCTTTTGACTCAGATTGCTGTCTTAAATGTTTATATTTGTAAATTGTACAGTTGTTATTGCATTGCTATTGCACTGTGTTGCTATTAAAAATACAGTATGTACTGCAGTATGCAGTACGCTTATTCAATGCTGAACATTTACATGCACATTTATGCATTTTGGCAAAGCTATTTGCATTGCATTCAAAGTATATCTTTATCAGTTAATACATTACCTGGGAATCAAACCCATTAACTTGATGTTGTTAGTGTCATATTCTATTAGCTACATGAATAACAACACTGAGATGTGAAGTTAAATAAAAATAAAATATGAATGAATGAATAAATAATAAATACATTTAAAAAACACAAACTGATCTGCATGTGTCAATATCTTGTAAAGTAATATTATATTGTGTATTTTCAATATGTATTTCAAGATCTAAAAACTCAATTGAATGAGTCAGATGTTTGTATGAAGCCACTATAATAAAAAATCTGATATATCTAATACCAAACTAAAGCTATAAGAGGTGTAATGAATTAGAACAATAAATAATAAAACATATTAATAATTAATTTCTTAAATAAAATTATATAAATATATAAAATACAATATAATGTAAACAACTAAACAAAAAATTATGAATAAATATACAAAATAAATGTAACTATAAAATGTAAAAAATTAAATAAAAATAAATAAAATTAATAATGAAATATAATAATAAATATAATACATAAATATATATATATATATATATATATAGTATTCTTCACAGTTCGCTCTGATTGTGTTCTGCACATCCTAGCAAATATTGTATGCCATTCAGGTATCCTGTGCATACAGAACATTGACATGCTGTGCACACCACACATACTGCAAAAAAGTACTATGTTAGCATGCTATTCCAAGCACAGCTGACTTTCAGATAATCCCTGTGCAGCAGGACGTCATTAGAAATGCCAGAACATGCAAAAGCAGCCCGTCCCTCACCATGAGTCAACACTGTCTCTCCTCAGCTGCCTCTAAGAATAGCAGCATATAGATTAAACTCCTGGACAGGTGAAGGTGACTTTTATGCTCCATTTCAGGCAATGGATTCATTAAGAGACCGCTCATCATGTGTGAATTGGACGGCGAAGGGATGCAATGATTAAAGCTTCATCTTAAACGATTGATAAATCATCTGTCCGTCTGTTTTCACACTGACGATTTACATGCACCTTTATAATGTGATTAAAGCAGAGCTCATGGAAACTCAATACTGTGATTATGTTAATGTGATTAATCTTGTAATTAGAGCAACAACAATCACAGTGAAATCCAGACAGTATGAAAACATGACGGAACAGAAACAGAACAGCTTTATGTAACAAGGCATTGTGTTTTTATAGGTGGATTTTCAATAAAACAAAGGACGCCAAGTGCACTAGAACCAGTGAACATTTACCATTTAAAACAAGCAAATAAAAGCAGCAGTTTAACGTTGTGTTGTAGGTTGGGTACGAAAGGGTTTAAATTAATTGAAAAAATGTGAAATAGCATGAAAAGGGTTTAAATTAATTGAAAAAATGTGAAATAGCATGTAAAGGGGATTGAAAAGGTGTTCAAAATAGCATACTACCATTACTACCATATTATTCTTACTCTTTCACATACATAAATATAGTGCATAAACTTAACATTTTTAATGTTTTTGAAAGAAGTCTTTTCTGCTCACCAAAGCTGCATTTATTGCATCAAAAATACAGCAAAAACAGTAATATTGTGAAATATTATTACAATTTGAAATAGCCATTTTCTATTTGAATATATCTTAAAATGTAATTTATTCCTGTGATGCAAAACTGAATTTTTAAGCATCATTACTCCAGTCTTCAGTGTCACATGATCCTTCAGAAATCATTCTAATATCCTGATTTGCTGCTCAAGAAACATTTCTGATTATTATCAGTGTTGAAAACAGTTGTGCTACATCATATTTTTGTGGAAAATGTGATATATTTTATTTTTCAGGATTCTTTGATGAACAGAAAGTTCAAAAGAACAGCATTTTTTTTTTATGGAAATCTTTTTGTAACATTATAAATGTCTTTACTGTCACTTTTGATCAATTTACTGTATCCTTGCTGAAAAAAAGTATTAATTTATTTACATATTTACTGTATGTTTTGTATATATCTACTATAATTATATTTTTCATTGTGTATGGGACATAACATTTACATTTTCACAATCATACTACATGTTTTTTTTCTGTATACAATATGTACTAAGAATGAACACTGCGCAGTATACACAATTTCTTATAAAATAGTAAGTGCATGAGTAATGATAAAGTATAAAGTCAAAACGACCAGAACAAAGTCATAGCAATATGAGAATAAAGTCACAGAAATACAACACTGAAGTCATAATATTTTAAGAATAAGTTAATATTTCAAGAGAGAAAAAAACATTGTTTTTATGCAAGAAATGGATGTGGAAGATTTAGTGAAATCTACTTTAGGATTTAGTATTTAATCTTACAATGCTACAACTTTTTTCATAATTTTGACTTTATTCCTAATATATTATGACTTTATTTTCATAATTTAATTAATCAATTAATAAATTTTTTCACGCAGCACTAAAGCGGTGTCATACATAGTAATTCAAGAAAATGATGTTCATTCACCTCTAGTTCATTCTTTACACTGGACACAGAGGATAAAGTTAGCAAACTGCATTGTGGGATACAGTAGCACGCAATGCGGAAATTAGTGCACTGTTCACACTATACATATTTTATGCAAGAATAGTTAAACATTGCAGATATGCAATTTCCCATAATCAGTGAAGTGCATATTTTGTGTACAATAGCTGCAATATGTGAACTGGAACAGAACTGATGTTTGTGTTTCCGCGCATCGCTTCGTGAGAATGTCAGCCGTGTGTGTGAGTCAACACGTCATGCCCTCCTGAGACACACACTCATCTGTGCTCATCAAGAATTATATCACAATAGGTCAGTGTGGACAATCACTGCTCCACTGTGTCGTGGTTTAAGTTCCTCCCTCATTCACGGACATTTGGCTCATCACATTTCTCCAGCTACCAATCATCGCAGGCAATAAGCTAAGCACGAATCTCCCGTCTGAGTATGACTCCAGTAATGTGAAGATAAGTGTCCTACATTGTAAGACACGGTACGCTGAACGAGAGCCAAAGATGTCAAGATTATCAGTGAGGAAGGAGGAACATGCACTTAAACAAATCATTAGATATGAATAGACGGATGATCAATAGCATGGTTAGGGACGTTTCAGTGTCCATGACCAGTGTTAAACCTTGCAGCGTAACTCATCAATGGGTTTGCAAGTCAAAGTCATACGTCTGACTTCTATGGAAGCCTGTTTCCCTCACAGAATAAGAAATAATGGTAATTGTGACTTATCTCAGAATTCTGACTGTCTTTCTCACAATTCCGAGTTTACATTTCACAATTCAGACATTCTATATTTATCTATGTATCAATATATCTACATTAGCATTTATGTATTGCGATTCTAAGTTTTATTTTGCGATTGTGCGTTTATATATTGCAAATTCTGCATTTATATGTCGCAATACTGTGCTAATATTCTGTTTATTTGTTGCTCACTGCTCCGGGTGTATGTTCACTACTGTGTGCGTGCACTTGGATGGGTTAAATGCAGAGCACAAATTCCGAGTATGGGTCACCATACTTGGCCACACATCACTTCCCTTTCCCTTTCCTTTCCCTTATACATATCACAATTCTGAGTTTACCTCGCAGTGCTGTTTATTTCCTGGAAATCTGTGTTTATGTATCACAATTCTGCATTATTTCTCACAATTCTGAGTTTGTCTCTCACAACTCTGCATATACAGTATATATATATATATATATATATATATATATATGCAGTTTTTATTTTGCAATTCTGAGTTTATATATTGCAAATTCTGAGATTATATCTCGCAATTCTGTATTATTTCTCACAATTCTGAGTTTATTTCTTGCAATTCTGAGTTTGTCTCTTGCCGCATTCTGCATTTAAATATCGCAATTCCAAGTTTTTATTTTGCAATTCTGTTTATTTCTTGCAGTTCTGCGTTTATATATTGCAATTCTGCATTTTTTTTTT
>JAFVLL020013154.1:22770-35506 GCA_021397915.2 Tor tambroides | reverse complement strand
TTCTATTTGCAGTGCGTTTCTTTATTTGGTTGCATTGTGAGCGTTTGTAGCGTGTGTGTTGTCAAATTGATGAAGTTGTTTTCTTATTTGCAGGTGTTTTTTTTTCTATTTGCAGCGCGTTGAGCTCTCTCGGCCATCGTATCTTGAGGATTTTCTTTGACCTTTAGTGAAACATTGCGGGACACGTCATTTCAGCATGGCAAAATAAATTTAGAGGGGTGACCTATAATTAAAACGCTTTTTTATAGAAAACTATCATAAATACATTATCTTCACAGGAATATTATTTATTTCTTAATGTGAAAAACGTTTAAATGTAAATTCAGAATAAATATTTCACTCAATGCTGAAAACACAAACAAACGTAGTGATATGTGCTGTTACAGACAGTGCAAATGAACATTACAATGTTGTTGTACTCTGTATCAGGAGTCTTGGGACGCAGCTTGTTCAATCAAATTCAAGGAGTGGAACCACTGTATAAAAACAATGTTAAGCTTTGCATCTATATGTCTGTTTAGTTTTGTTGTGTCATTTTTAAATATATTACATTTCTGTTGTGTCACTAGGCATGGTTACTCCAGCTGAGCAAGAGATATCAAGAGGGTAATGGGCTGTGAGTGAATGGCTTGTGTTAGTTATACATGATATGAAAAACTGAACCTCAGACATTTAAATTACTGGTGTGACGATGTTTGGCTCTACTGAGTTTGTGTCAGTGTATAGCAGTGAGTGTTATTTTAGGGAAGATTTCTCTCGATGAGAGCACTTGCATTAGATTGTTCTTTATCTATGTTTGTGTGTAAGAGTGCAAAAGTGAATAAACGACACAGTTACTGAACGACACAGTAGTTGACTTGCAGAGAGAGCCTTTTCCTTTGTCAGATGATCAGCTTTTCTAATGATTCTAATGTTTACCAGTTCTCTCAGAAACCTCAGCTGGTTTAAAATAGGGCTGCCATGATACCAGTTTTTCATTACACAATTATTGTGACCAAAGGAATTCAAAATAGCTGTGTTATCGCAAATCTGTAGAACTTTTGGAGAAACAAGTACAAAACAAAAATTCATTACAAATCAGTCAAATTCATTTTTAACTTTGTTTATTTTGTGTTTGGTCATTTTTGGCCAATGAATCACACTGAAAATACAAGTGGTCCTACATCAGATCCTAACTCACTTTTTTGTTGCATCAGACAGCAGCCAATGAGCTTGCTGCTCAACATTCAAATACTTGTCCTCCACCTTCCCCAGCTCCACCTGTATAGATCTTCTACGGGGTAATTTCATGTATGCTATATGTGCAGCAGAAGTATTTCTTAGATGCTCACAGCAGCATGTCTGTGGATGAATTGGCAGCAGTGTAGCACATCTATTCCGGCAAGACCAAATACTCTTATATCTAAATGGGCTTGAAGCTTGGTGTTTAACCTTTATCAAAAATATGCAGATCTGTGATTTGCAGTAAGTTACTGTAGCATTCTTATTGTTACTGAGTGTAATTAACAGCACAGTCCCTAAAGACTTGCATGACTTGTTGCAGGCTGAATTTGGTAGCGCAACAACAAATGTTTCCAATCAGTAAAAATCCTCACATAATCTGTATTTAGTTTTCAAACATGCACTCTGTCATAGCAACCGTTTCAGAGTGCCGCCTGTAACCATAATGGTTTCTGACACATTGTTTATCTTGTCCTTGAACCTTTGGAAAAAAACAGCTTGAGTCTCTCCCTTCAGTGATAATGGAAATGAACTGAGTGGGAATGATATGAGCATTCCCAGAAAAAGTTTGTTTTGAAGGAATATTGATGTTATTTAAGCTGGACTTGGATCAGAGTTGGGGGAGAAGCCTGTAACATTACTCTTCAAGCTTTGATTGTAGCGCCCTCACATATGGGTGGAATTATGCGGATAAGAATGTTGCCTTGCTATTGAGAATGAAACATTAAAAAGACTTTATCTAAATAATTAGGATTGGTTGAAATACTTTGCATATTTAAACTTGTTCAGATATTTTTAGAGCCCACAAACCTTATATGAAATTTTCACTCAGCACAAAGTCATTTACTATTCTGTTGGGTTTTGTTCACAGTAAGCATTAAATGTGAACTATGAAAATTTATGTTTTATGTAACGTTGTTTCAGTGTAGTTTTTTTGCTCTCTGCAGCTTCAGATAACAGCCAGCGGTTTCAGGAAACATGTTTTGCATTTGCATTGACTCCACAGCAGGTCCAACAAGTCAGCAGCTCAATGTAAGTCTGTTTATTCATAATATTCCTTCAGAAATTATATAATGAAGTTACAAATCAAAATCCCAAAATGAGAAGAGGAGTTTCCATAAGGCACTGATTGTGTGATGGCATGTTGGACTCATTTATTGTCTCAAATTATTAGTTTTCCAATTTCTCTTTATAGGGACATATCAGGGACCAAATGTGACTTTACAGTGCAAGTACAGTTACGGTAAGTTATTCACATTTTGATACACTGAAAGGTTTTGCATAAACATGATACTGTATAAAACTTCAGAGCACTAGACTGCTGTTTTCTGCTTAATCCAGGTTTTGTCTGTCAGAGACAAGCTGCCCTCAGGAGGACCACTTCCCCCCTAATCTTTGCGTTAAAGTCAATGGGAAACCGTGTAATCTCCCAGTAAGTTAAACTACAGTCCGTTTGTCCATCTATCCATCATTCTAAACTGAGACACATGGTCAAGACACCGTTGGCGTCTACACTAAATCACATTCTCACAACGCTGTTTAAATTTTTTTTCTTTTAAATAGTTTTATTTGAATAAAATACACAAGTTCATCATTTGTTGTGTTCCTATTGTTTTTCACCAGGGATATCTGCCTCCTACCAAAAATGGCGTGGAACCAAAGAGGCCCAGCAGACCCATCAACATTACCTCATTGGTCAGACTGTCCACAACTGTCCCCAACACCATCGTAGTGTCCTGGACCTCAGAAATTGGACGGGTAAGTTCACAATAATAATCCCTCCCTCTACTGATTTGTGAATACGAGTACTGCAACATTTGTTTGATAATGTTTTTTCCGTCTTTTATGGGAAAAGATGGAAAGTAATTTGTGGTCTAATAAGACAAATCAAGCAAGCCTATTATAGGAACTCTTGTTGAAATCAACATTTATTTTTAGCTCCCCATACGTGTCTTGCAGTCATTTACAGTCACATGATGGCCAATTATAGCATCGGCTTTATGCAGTTTATGTGAAAAAGTCAGCATGTATGTAGTATTTTAGTATTTTCTCATAGAGGCGTTTTGAGGCACAGCTAAAAAAAAGAATATCAAAATAACAATCTTTCAGATGCCCTTATTTCGGTTATTTTTCAGAAAAACAAAAAGACTTTTTGTAGATTATTGGTGGTAATGACAAACAGAAACAGAACAGAAATTAATTAACTTGCATATTAGTAATTTAAATGCTTTATGTCTATTCTCTGTGTTGTGGTCTGTGCTAATCGTAAATATTTCCCTGCAGTTTTATACATTATCTGAAATAATTTGTGATCTTTGTGAATGCTCATTTACCTTTGATATGTTCTGGAAATGCATTTGTGATGGATGAATGCTCTTGTCCTTTAGCCGCTGATGCATATTAAGAAAAAGTTTCAGTCACTGTTTTACTTTGAGACTACTGTAGGCAGACAGGAGTTCATTAATTCATCCACAGATCCCTATATCTTAAAAGCTAACACATTCATCTTCTTGCGCATAATACTTCACTGCACCTACATATAATATTCAGCTTCATGAATGATGTCATTTCTTATCGTATAACTTGCTTCGGCAAGCAACGAGCAATCCTGGCGCTCTCTGTGGTAGATTCCTTAAATTTTTCACTCTTGCTCAGGAGTCATGAAAATTATATGAGCTGTACCTTCTCACTGAATCTTAAGGGCTCTTTATTATAGAACCTGTTCATATGGCACTGATAAAATGATGTAAGATCTGACCTGAAAATATAAATAAATGATGCCTAGAAGAAGCTTCTTCTCTGCCGTATGTTTTCACACTCTGTTATATTCTAGCACTAGTATTTCATTGTCTCACTGCAATGTTACGGTTATTCCATAAGTTATTCCATAAATTATTACATATTTCACATGTTAACATATATTAAAATATAAATAGACTGCATACTGTTTTATGAAGATGTTACTATGTTATGCCACTGTGTCTCTAGTAACGAATCCATTGTTGAATTGTTTTCTCAGAGTTACTCTATGGCTGTGTATCTGGTCAAACAACTGTCATCTACAATGCTATTGCAGAGGCTACGGGCTAAAGGAATCAGAAATCCAGATCACTCCAGAGCACTCAGTAAGCATGCACATTCTCAAGAGAAATAAAGCTGTTCTGTTTGTTGTCCTAATACCTGGAAAAAAATGATCATTTTGAGCTATGGGTTTCTACAGGAATTTCCATTGGGTTTTTAGAATAGCAGATTTACACTTTTGATTTATACTACTGTTATTTCATTCAGCAAGGATGCATTAAATTAAAAGTCAAGTAAAGACTTTGTTGCCAAAGACTTCTATTTTAAATAAATGCTGTTTTTTAATTCTTTTCATCAATGAAAAACAAAAGGTAAAAATGATTTTGAAATATATTTAACCAGTTATTTTAAATTGTATGTGAAATTTGAAACCTCTGTGTTTGAACAAGTTGCTAAAAGAGGGCTTCAGTGACTGAACAGCTCTGTTAAGTTTTAATTTAGTTTTTTTTCTTGATATCTAATGTAAAGATGGCACTGAAGATGGAGTTTTTTATTGCTAGTTTAATTCAGACAGAAATAGTCTCTGTGTCCTCTTGTTCCTTCCTCACGGCAAAGATAAACTATATTGTGGACTAATAATTTGTTATCCAATTTAAAACCTTAAAAATTGTGCTCCATAGACTGCAGTCAATAGTCATTTTCTTAAACCTATCAAGTAGGGCTGCACGATTATGACAAAAATCATAATTGTCGATTATTCCCTTGATATTGTAATTGCGATTATTAATAACGATTATTTTGAACAGATTTATGCCATTGTTTGAAGCTGCATGCCATATTTTTATATAAAATATATATTTAAAAAAAGGCTGAAAACACTCTTCCTGAACTTTTATTGCTTTTCTATAGCATTGAGCCTCAAATGTCAACTATACATTGGTTTGGTTTCTTCTTTAAACAAAAAAAGGTAAAATTATGCATAGTATAATAATGTTATACTAAAACTAAAAGAAAAAAAAGAATTTAAAGCTATTAAAGCTATATTTCATTTACAATTAAACAGACTAAATTTCAAATTACAGTAACATTTTACAGTACAATTTATATTATCAGGGCTCCATGGCACCAGCACCTGATTTGGTAGCACTGAACATGTAATATTACAAGTTTTATCTCTTAGAAATGCACATTAGAACAGGAGCTTGAGTTCAGAGTAGCAGGAGCTTGAGTTGGGATGCAGATGTACATTGTGAAAACTGTAACAGCCTCATCTTTTATACATAACCAAAAGTACAGCACCTCATTACCATGGTAAAAAAGTAGCCTAACTATATGGTTTCTATGGTGTTTGCATTGAAAAACAGTAGCCTAAAGACATTCAGTCAATTACAAATCCACATCAACTGATAGAATAATTAACAAAATAATGCAATTATATTCCATTATGCCTTTAACGTATTTAGTAGCTATATTAATAATACTCAATTTGAATATCCTACTTTTCTGCCACTGTACCATTGTTACCGTTAGTGTTACTACAGTAAAACTATGGTAAATGTGGGTGATTTGTGGATTGAAACGTCTTCTAACTGGATCGTTGTTGCACTGTTTCTGCTGCTTTCTGCATCAGTGTTGATGAGAATAACAGCTCCGATTTATTTGGCTTTAAACTAGTTCAAATTAAAGAGACGTGATTTGAACTCGAGTGCTTCTTACTGGATTTCACAGCGTTGTTTAGCACGTGATCGCGACTGGTCACTGTAATAAACGCATACGCTCTAAGCTCGCGCTGCGCTGTTTCCTTTTGAGGCGAGCGGATAAAAGGTCAGTGTGGCGCGCAGTTCAAACGAGTACCGCTATTTTGTTCCGCTTTTGACACGTTTGGCGTTTAACATATCTATCATGCACAACAGAGTGACAACGACTATCAGTAAAATGTCTTTTATCCAGTGTGTTTGAGTTTGTTAAACCCCGCGCTGCAAACACCTCTTAAGCACACAGAATAATGCAAGTGGGCATTTTTAATTGTTTATTTATTTTTGTAATCGCGGCTTTGAACGATTATGTAATCGTGGCATCCATAATCGTAATCGCGATTAGAAATTCGATTAATTGTGCAGCCCTACTATCAAGACTAAGTCGTGCTTGATTGTGTATATACACCAGAATCTTTTATTCTGTATAGCATACAGTTCATCTAGGATTGATCTAATCACTGACAGAAATGCAACATCCCAGTTCTGCTTTACACAAATTGCTTTGTTCTTGTCTGCCCTTCAAACTTTCCATGATACTTGAAAATTTTATGTAGCAACCTGTAAACTGTCTGAAGAGGTTTGTTAATTCTGAAAGAACGCCCTGATGCCCCTGTTGTAAACAAGCTACAGCACAATAGCCTGAGGCAGCTCAACCAAATTCTGAAGCACTAATATTTATTCACATGATTTGAGAAATACAAACAAGTGTTTTGAAACATTTTAAAGTGTAGTGGTGAAGATTATGGCTGTGAATATCATATTCGTCCAATGATAACCCATTTAATAAATACACACTACTGTTCAAAAGTTGGGGTTGGTAAGATTTTTTTTTTTCACCAAGGCTGCTTTTTTTGATCAAAATTGAAATAAAGCAGTAATTTTGTAAAATAATATAATATTTCAATTTAAAATAATAATAATTTTCTTTTACTGTTTTCTATTTTAATATATATTAAAAAGTAATTTATTCCTGTGATGGCAAAGCTGAATTTACAGCAGTCATTACTCCAGTCTTCAGTGTCACATGATCTATCAGAAATCAATCTCATATGCTGATTTGGTGCTCAAGAAAAAATTCTTCTTATTATTAATGTTATTAAAACAGTTGTGCTTGTGCTCCTGAATATTTAGTGGAAATTGTGATATATTCCAGGATTCTTTATTGAAGTTTCAGAACAGAAAACATTTTTTAACATTATAAATGTGGTTACTGTGACTTTATATCAATTTAATGTATCCGTATAGTATAAAAATATTCGTTGCATTCAAAAAGAAATAAAAATCTTACTAAACCCAACCTTCTTAATGGTTGTGTAGGTGTGAAATATGATGTATTGAAGTGTTCAGTCTTTTATTATTGCCAGGTTAAATGTGACCATATTGTTCTTTCATTCCTCCAGTTGTATTAGTAACTCAAAGTCATTTATTAATCGCAATGCAGTTGTTAAGATCTCTTTGTTTTCAGCTGCTAATATGTGCTTTTGCTCATGTCCTGCAGTAAAGGAAAAGTTAACGGCAGACCCTGACAGTGAAATAGCAACTACCAGTCTAAGAGTTTCATTATTATGTCCGGTAAGCATCTTATTTGTCCGATCACTCGGTCAAACATGCACACACACACACACGCACACACGCACACACACACACACACACACACACACACACACGTCTGGTTTGCTATCTTTGTGGGGACTCTCCATAGGCGTAATGGTTTTTCTGCTGTACAGACCGTATTTTCTGTTGCCCTACACCAACCCTACACCTAAACTTAGCCCTCACAGGAAACTTACTGCATTTTTAGATTTTCAGAAAACTTCATTCTGTGTGATTTATAAACTTGTTTAACCGTGGGGACCTCAATTTAGGTCCCCACCGTGACACGAGTCCCCATGAGTCTCTGTGTACTCAGGTTTAAGTCCCCACTGGTATATAAAAACAGGTACATACACACACGCACAATAATGCATATTTTACATGTTATATATACATGTTAGTTTGAGCCCAAAGACCAGCTGCAACAAACCTCCTAAGCTAAGAAAATTTTTAATTACAATTCCAAACTAATAATTACCAAGGCTTTTTTTCACTTCACAGGTTTATTGCAACCAACTATAGGACCTTACAAGGTCCTTATGAGAACCAGAGCTTTGTAATATGTTATTGTTTAAGATTCTAGTGTTTCAAAGTAAAGATCACAAAGGAAAGACTGACGTTTTTTTATTTTAAACTCAAAATGAAATCAGATTCAGTGCATTTTATATATTATGATTCATAAATCTGTCTAAAACAGTTAGGCTGTTTAATGTCAGTTGTATGTTGCCATGATTATATAGGTTTTGTTCATGTTTCTCTTTTCATTCTTTGGTCTGTCTCACATCTATGTATGTATGTATGTGTGTGTGAGTTTGCCTGGATTTTTTCCATGTGTGATGTCTGTGTGTGTTAATTCCTTCATGATTGTCTGTGCTTTTGCTTGTGTTACGCAGCTGGGAAAGATGCGGCTAATGATTCCGTGTCGGGCGTTGACGTGTTCACACCTGCAGTGTTTTGATGCTACGCTCTACATCCAGATGAATGAAAAGAAGCCCACATGGGTGTGTCCTGTATGTGACAAAAAAGCACCCTATGAACATCTCATCATTGACGGGTATGCAAAACAATAACAGAACAGCACAAGAAATTAATTAAGTTGTTTTTACAATTCTAGTGATTTATATATATATATATATATATATATATATATATATTTACTTATATGTGACCCTGGACCACAAAACCCAGTCATAAGGGTCAGTTTTAATAAATAAGGTTTCCATTGATGTATGGTTTGTTAGGATAGGACAATATTTGGCTGAGATACAACTATTTGAAAATCTGGAATCTGAGGGAGCAAAAAAATCTAAATATTGAGAAAGTTCTTAGCAATACATATTACTAATCAAAAATTAAGTTTTGCTATATTTACAGTAGGAAATTTACAAAATATGTTCATAATCTTTACTTTATATCCTGATTTTTGGCATAAAAGAAAAATCAATAATTTTGACCCATACATTGTATTGTTGGCTATTGCTACAAATATACTCGTGCTACTTATGACTGGTTTTGTGGTCCTGGCTCAGATACATAGTTGTGGTCAAAATATTTATGTAACAATATAAACTCGCACATTTTGCATGAAGTTTTCCAGCTGTTTTCCAGAGAGTGGATGATCCCTAAATTCACATTCTCTCTTCTCTAATCTCTCCTTTGTGTCTTTTTCCTCTCCTTTTCCTTACCCGTTTCTCTGTCCATCCTTAGGTTGTTTATGGAGATTCTGAACAGCTGTTTAGATTGTGATGAAATCCAGTTCAAAGAAGATGGCAGCTGGGCCCCCATGAGGTCGAAAAAGGAAGTGCAGGAGGTGTCGGCTTCATACAATGGCATTGATGGTCAGTCCCAGTTACTGCTGATCATCTCCTCATATTGTTGTGGAACTGCTGCAGGGTGGGGTTTGGGTGCACTCTTGAAAACTGAGAATTGGTCTAAGGCATCTTGAAAGCCCTAATACAGTAATTTTGCACAGCACTGTATTTTGATAATTAAAGAGGTTTTTTTTTTTTAAAAAAAAAAGTTTTTTTAAAGTTCAAACAAAAACAACAACAAAAGATATTTTTCTGTGAGAGAAATTAATACTTTTATCAAAAGTGCCAGTACTGTTACATTGTTACAGAAAAAATCTAATAATTTCAAATAAATGCTGTTCTTTTGAACTTTCTGTTCATCAGTATATCATGAAAAAAAGGTTTATACAAACCTGTTAAGCAGCTTTCATAGTAGCTTTTCGTTTTAATTATGAGAAATGTTTCTTGATCTGGTAGATAGTGGCAAACAATGAATGTGACATTACCTTCTCCTGAGAAATGCCATCCCGCCTTGCCATACACATGCTTATATTAATTGAACATACACCCTGAAATGATTTGGTTTACAATCTGCTGTGCATGTGTGTGTAATCAGGTGGATGTCGTACGACAGTGTTGGAGCAGAACTCTCAAACAAACGGCAACAGTGGAGACAACAGCAAAAAAGTGGAGGTGATTGATTTGACTCTTGACAGCTCGTCTGAAGAAGAGGAAGATGAAGAACCCCCTCAGAAGAAAAGCTGCCCCTCGCTATCTAGCATCTCTCCTCAGATGGATAATGGGTACATTTCAGTATCATTTCAGTAAAATCGACCAAATTCTTTTTAGCTTCTTAAATATGCAAAAATAACATTCTATGTGTGGGTTTTGCGAAATGTTTTACTCAAGCTAGCTTGTTTGTTGGCGTGTTCACAGGGTACTAAATCTCCATAGACCAGCGTCTCCTGTGAGTCGAACTCCCAGCATGCCTCAGGTGGACACCAATTACATTCCCCCACCTCCTCCCCTCATTCAGGACTACCGCCACTACTACTCTACACCCACTGACCTGTCAGGTACAGCACCGAAATATCATTACGAGCCTGTTTGATGTGGAAAATCTGCTTGTTTAAGCTTCAGCGTTTATGCTGATTTATCTCTGTTATCTCTACCTGTTACAGATCTCAACTTTTTCCCTTTTTTACAAGGAGAGAATCATCAGGTAACAATCCAAACGTTTCTTGGCCTGACTATTAAACTTCTGACTATAATCTTCTGTTTGCCTGACTCTTTTGTTGCTGTCTCTCCAGCACTACAACATGGTGATGGCAGCAGCTGCATCAGCATCTGAAGATCACGACCTCCTCCTGAGTCGTTTTCTCCCGTACGGCTCGTCCCAGCTCTTCCTGGACCCTCCCTCTACCCCCGTAGGCAACAACCTCCCTCCCATTAACGTCAACGGCAGCAGCACCGGCAGCAGCCTGGTGTCCTCCAGCAGCCTGCGGGAAAGCCTCGGACATCCACCCGCCCCACGCCCCACCTCCGAATCGGCCCCCACGTCTGCCATCTACGGTCCCATCCCAGACGTCATCTCGTTAGACTGACACAGGACCAAAACTGACTGAAGAGACTTCCAAACATTGGGAAGAAAACAGGACATACAGGATGACTGAAGGGTGTTTTTGTAAACGATGATTATCGTTGCCGTGTACAGAGAACAAATATATTTTTTGTTTTACTTTTGTATATACCTATCTATCTAGCTATCTAATGTATATGTAAACTTGAAAGAGTTTTTTTTCCTCTCCGGCTTGCTAAAATTACTTTGGGTTTTAACTCCTGGGAAACTGACGCTCTTTTTCCTTCACAGCTTTGTCTCAACCTCTTTAACATAATATGAACACTTTTTATATCCTTTACCCATCATATTCTGTAATCGTCTAAATTTTGTCTGATTCCACAGGGCACAATGGCTGCGATCGGACCGTCTGCCGGACTCTTGGTTCTTTTCTCTTCCCAGCAAAACTTGTTGTCTTTGCCAATCCATTACATTTCCCCTAAACATGCAGGATTATTTTATATAATGCTTTTAAAGGGAAAGTTCACCCAAAAATGAACATTCTGTCATCGTTTACACACCCTCATATTGTGTATTCTTCTGCGGAAGACAAAAGAGGATATTTTCAGTGTTTTTTTTCCCCATACAATGAAAGTCGGTGGGGTCCAGTGTTGTTTTTGACCCCATTACAACATTCTTTTGTGTTGCACAGAAGAAAGTCATACAGGTTTGGAACAACATGAGAGTAAATGATGACTAAAATCATTTTTTGATGAACACTCTCTTTATTTTGATGGGCTGTTAAGAAGCATTCCTTTACATTCAGGTTAACAACTGGAAGTAATAGCATTGTTACAGATTGCCAATATCTGACCTCATGATTCTTATGTGAAATATAATTCATGACTGTTTTTAAAACAATGTAATTCTCTAACAATTTTGCATCCATATTTTCTTGCTCAATGCCAAAAGAACACTGTTTAGTGTTGAAGTTTCTAGAGTGAGAGCTTGTGAGTTCAGTGAACTTAAATGTACACTTTGTGTGGAAAATAAGGATTTACTCTCTTTTTTTGTGGCTACCATGCTTGATTGTTCATTCATCTTTTCTTTCTCCTTTCCTTCCGTCCCGCTCTTCTTGAATTTTTCAGAAGGAATGATTTGTTTGGAGGTTCTGCAGTGGCGTAGATGGTGAGGTTACGATGTCCTTGGCGTTGGTGTCTAATTGCTCATAGATGTTTGTTTCAACCTCATGCAGTGACTGAGGTCTCTGTTCCGTTGTTGTCTGTTAGGTCATCTGTGTTTGGTACTGTACAGGAAAACTAAAGCCACTCATCATTTCTTCTGTTTTGTCACGTGTGCCTTGTGTGAGTGTGTTTTGCGTGTGAAAGGCTGGACCTGTTATTATGTTCTACAATTAGCCTGTATTAATCTGTTCTTCATGTCAACCGTAAGATTTGGAGCTCTTATCTACAGACTTGGTGTTTCTAAGCAAATAATCCTATCGAGTAACCACATTTGGATGTCCTTTCAAGTGATGATTGGGATTAACACAGGAAGTTTATTGCAAAAGTTTTTTGTATAAACAAAATTTAAGAAAAGAAGATTGGGGAAAAAATGTGTGTGTTCAAAAATAAAGTGCATATAGTTTATTTAGAAATTGGTAAAATCTTTATATATATATATATATATATATATATACTTAAATGAAACAGGCTATCTAAGTGTGTGTGTGTGTGTGTGTGTGTGTGTGTGTGTGTGTGTGTGCGTGCGCTGGTGTGGCTCTCTCAGTGTGTCGA
>JAFVLL020013154.1:0-22670 GCA_021397915.2 Tor tambroides | reverse complement strand
TATATATTTTATATTAGTTGTATGATTTTGCATGAAGCTTTCCAGCTGTTTTCCGGAGAGTAGATGATCCCTAAATTTACATTCTCTAATCTCTCCTTTTTCCTACCCATTTCTTTGTCTTTCCTTAGATTGTTTATGGAGATTCTGAACAGCTGTTTAGATTGTGATGAAATCCAGTTCAAAGAAGATGGCAGCTGGGCCCCCATGAGGTCAAAAAAAGAAGTGCAGGAGGTGTCTGCTTCATATAATGGCATTGATGGTCAGTCCCAGTTACTGCTGATCATCTCATCTTGAGGAGCTGCTGCAGGAGGCGTTTTTTTTTTTTTTTTGCTTTCTTGAAAAATGAGAATTAAAACCATGCTTGACACAATAATTGACAGGCTACCTCTAAATATACACAACAGTACAAAAGATTCTTTTTATTTTTTGGGGGGGAAAGAAATGAATACTTTTATTCTGCAAGAATGCAATAAACGGATCAAAAGTGACAGTATTGTTACATTGTTACAAAAAAATTACAAATAAAAATAAATTAAAACAATTTCAAATAAATTATGTTCTTTTGAACTTTCTATTCATCAATGAATCCTGAAAAAAAATGTTTATATAAACCTATTAAGCAGCTTTCATAGCAGCTTTTCATTTTAATAAGAAATGTTTCTTTAGTGTTTCTTGACCTGGTAGATAGTGGCAAACAATGAATATGACATTAACCTTTCCCTGAGAAACGCTTCACACGTTGCCATGCACATGCTTATATAAACTGAACAATTATTTGGTTTCAATCTGCTGTGTGTTTGTAATCAGGTGGATGTCGTACGACAGTGTTGGAACAGAACTCTCAAACAAACGGCAACAGTGGAGGCAACAGCAAAAAAGTGGAGGTGATTGATTTGACCCTTGACAGCTCATCTGAAGAAGAGGAAGATGAAGAACCCCCTCAGAAGAAAAGCTGTCCCTCGCTATCTAGCATCTCTCCTCAGATGGATAATGGGTACATTTCAGTATCATTTCAATAAAAATAAACATTATTTTCAGCGTCTTAAATATGCACAAATTACATTCTATGTGTGAGTTTTGCAAAATGCTTTACTCTTTGTTGGCGTGTTCACAGGGTACTAAATCTCCACAGACAAGTGTCTCCTGTGAGTCGAACTCCCAGCATGCCTCAGGTGGATACCAATTACATTCCTCCACCTCCTCCCCTCATTCAGGACTACCGCCACTACTACTCTACACCCACTGACCTGTCAGGTACTGCACCCAAACATCATTAAGAGCCTGTTAAATATGGACAATTTGCTAATTTAAGCTTCAACATTTATGCTGATTTATCTCTGTTACAGATCTCAACTTTTTTCCTTTTTTACAAGGAGAGAATCATCAGGTAACACAATCCAAATGTTTCTTGGCCTGCTGTGATTGACTATTAAACTTCATGCAGCTACTCAATTAACCATCTTCTCTTTTGCTGCTTCTCCAGCACTACAACATGGTGATGGCAGCAGCCGCATCAGCACCTGAAGATCACGACCTCCTCCTGAGTCGTTTCCTCCCGTACGGCTCGTCTCAGCTCTTCCTGGACCCTCCCTCTACCCCCGTAAGCAACAACCTCCCTCCCATTAACGTCAACGGCAGCAGCACCGGCAGCAGCCTGGTTTCCTCCAGCAGCCTGCGGGAAAGCCTCGGACATCCACCCGCCCCACGCCCCACCTCCGAATCGGCCCCCACGTCTGCCATCTACGGTCCCATCCCAGACATCATCTCGTTAGACTGACCCAGGACCGAACCCTCGCACAGGAAACTGACTGAAGAGACTTCCAAACATTGGGAAGAAAACGGGACATACAGGATGACTGAAGGGTGTTTTTGTAAACGATGATAATCGTTGCCGTGTACAGAGAACAAATATATTTTTTGTTTTACTTTTGTATATACCTATCTATCTAGCTGTCTAATGTATATGTAAACTTGAAAGAGTTTTTTCCCCTGGCTTGCTTTGGGTTTTATCTCTTGGGAAACTGACGCTCTTTTTCCTTCACAGCTTCGTATCAACCCCTTTAACATAATATGAACACTTTTTATATCCTTTACCCATCATATTCTGTAATCGACTATATTTTGTCTGATTCCACAGGGCACAATGGCTGCGATTGGACCGTCTGCCAGACTCTTAGTTCTTTTCTCTTCCCAGCAAAACCTGTTGTCTTTACCAATCCATAACATTTCCCCTAAACATGCACGATTATTTTCTAGAACGTTTTAAGGGATAGTTCACCCAAAAATGAACATTCTGTCATCATTTACGGAAGACATTTTCTGCGGAACACAAAAGAAGATATTTTCAGTGTTTTTTTCCCCATACAGTGAAAGTCAGTGGGGTCCAGTGTTGTTTTAGACCCCATTAAAACATTCTTTTGTGTTGCACAGAATAAAGTCATACAGGTCTGGAACAACATGAGAGTAAATGCTGACTAAATAATTTTTTAATGAACTCTCTCTTTATTTTGATGGGCCGTTAAGAAGCATTCCTTCACATTCAGGTTAACAACTGGAAGTAATAGCATTGTTACAGATTGCCAATATCTGACCTCATGATTCTTATGTGAAATGTAATTCATGACTGTTTTTAAAACGATGTAATTCTCTAACAATTTTGCATCCATATTTTTCTTGCTCAATGCCAAAAGAACACTGTTTAGTGTTGAAGTTTCTAGAGTGAGAGCTTGTGAGTTCAGTGAACTTAAATGTACACCTTGTGTGGAAAGTAAGGATTTAGTCTTTTTTTTGTGGCTACCATGCTTGATTGTTCATTCATTTTTTCTTTCTTCTTTCCGTCCGTCCCTCTCTTGAATTTTTCAGAAGGAATGATTTGTTGGGAGGTTCAGCAGTGGCGTAGATGGTGAGGTTACGATGTCCTTGGTGTTGGCGTGTAGCTGCTCATAGAAGTTTTCAACCTCATACAGTGACTGAGGTCTCTGTTCAGTTGTTGTCTGTTAGGTCATCTGTGTTTGGTACTGTACAGGAAACCTAAAGCCACTCATCATTTCTTCTGTTTTGTCACGTGTGCCTTGTGTGAGAGTGTTTTGTGTGTGAAAGACCAGACATGTTATTATGTTCTTCAGTTAGCCTATATTAATCTGTTCGACTGTCAGATATGGAGCTCTTATCTACAGACTTGGTGTTTCGAAGAAAATAATCCTATTGAGTAACTACATTTGGATGTCCTTTCAAGTGCTATTTGGGATTAACACAGGAAGTTTATTGCTAAAGTTTTTTTTATTCAAACTAAATTTAAGAAAATTAGAACAGAAGATTGCGGGAAAAAATTGTGTTCAAAAAGACAGTGGAAAGAGTTTATTTAGAGTGTTAAATTTTTTTTTTTTTTTTTAAATATACTTAAATAAAACAGGCTAAGTGTGTGTGTGCATGTGTGTGTGTGTGTTTGCTGGTGTGGGTCTCTCAGTTTGTTGACCAGATCTCCTTTCAAAGCCTAATTGGGTTTGGGGACTGGGGTAATTGCGTGTGACAGAATCTAGCTATCGCATTTTGTTGTTTTGTTGTTCCTTTGACCTCTAAACCTCCTTTTAACCTACATTTCTTATGAAAGTATTAGATGTTTATCATTTGATTTATTTCTTGGCTCTAAGATTGGTTTGAAATGTAATTGGTTAAGTAATTAATGAGATAAAAATGACGGAGACAAAAATACATATGCTGTTATTGCAAGATCCTTAATACCAAATTGAGTACATGTTAGATCTCTGGCAGTGTTAATGATTGACTCTTTATTTTAACAAGTAAATACAGATGGTTCTTGTCCTTTGATTCAGTGTGTCTGTCTCATGACATTATATTTTTGTCAAGATTTGTTACCAGGGATAGACAGGCAAGGTTCAATGACAAACACAATACAAGTTTTCATTAATTTGTTGATTTTTGTTTATGACTGATAAAGTTGTGTGCGTATGAATGTGTGTATGAAAGCGTGTGTGCAAGTTTTTGTTGATGTAAGGCAAACATTGTGCAAACTTGGATGTTCCAGTGATGTGCATTTATGTGTTAAAGTTGGATCCGCAACTTCACAACAAACTAATTTATATATTTTAGATGCAGAACTGTGTTATGAATGGACTTGGTGTCAAAGTCCAAGTTTATTTTATTTTCCATTTCAGTAAGCTGACATCTATGCTCACTGCCTTAAATTTCATCCATTCTGCATCTATGTGGCATGTTTTATGAAAAGAAGAAAAAAAAGATTTTTAAGATGTGGAAGACATATTGTACAGTAGACCAATTTGTCAGTTTGTATAAAGTACTAAGTGAAAAAAAAATATTTATTACATGCATTGAAAGAAATTGTTTACTTATTGAATGTTACATGTTTATGTAGAGACATTTAGATGTAATAAAATGCATTGAGTTAACTTCGGCTTTTGTCTTGATAAAAAGAAACCAAGCTCATGTGTACACAAATTGATATTTTGTATAGTGTATTTAAGAATTTAGACTTTACACTCCTTTAAATTTGTGCTGAATAGCTCAGCTATTTTACCTTGTTATAACTCGCACAGTAAGATGGACATAACCCATTTGAGTTGAATGGCATACTTCTCAGTGATAAAGGTCAGACAAGCCTGAATCAATCTGTGGAAAGGTGAGGATTCTAAATTGAGAACTAACCAGGTGCCTGTTCTTATTTCAGAAATAATCACAGCCACTGTATCTGGGGCAACAAGCTTTAACCCATTTTCAGTTCACTCAGGCCTAAGATTTAAGGTGATATGAAATGTTTCATTTTTTATATATATATAAAACATGTCTTCATTTTACGCTTTATCTTAAAACACCTCTTTCCACTAGGCTGACATTTATGAATGATAAAACCCACAGATAAAGAGTCCAAACAACTAACTCTCATAAAAAGTGTGGATAAGTGATGGTTTCTTTAGCCCACCAGTCATTCTGATAACACATGGTGTTTCAAATGCCATGCACATTGTAAATCTTTTCTACCTTTAAAATAATTCCTAAAATAAGTGCATAGATTTCTGTGGTTCTTCCAGTTGTCTCATGTAATAATGCTCCAGCGACAACTGTCATGTTAGAAACCTTTAGTATCAGGCTGTATTAATATACTTATGTGACAGTCAACTTGAGCAACTTAAACCAAAGCCTTGATTGGTAGAGAAAAACTGATGTATATTTACATGTGAACAGCAGATGGCAGTGAAAACTTACCAAGATGACGAGATCCACCTGCTCTCTTAAAGCTCAACACCTCTCAACTCTACTGCCCTAAGCAAATACCTGTATCTAATGACTGTGTAATGACAGCTATTTAGTCACGATTCTTCTCCTGGTATTATTACCACGTAATGCCTGTAGATTTATAAGTATGTGCTATAGGTAAAATCGATCGTTCAAGTTAAATAACTTTGACATAACTAACAAAAGATTCGTATTAACTGGAAAGCTAATTAACTGTGAAGTATTTCTTTACTCTGTTATAGGCTATATATTTTTTCATTATGTAAGTTATTTTATAATTGTATGACCAAACAAAAATAAAAATCTACAGCAGACGCGAGCGACTCAAGATTTTGTATATGTTTATTTGGCGTCGTCCTGTCAATCAAACTTGAAGACGAATCGCTGCTCTCGATGGGCGGGTACATTTAAAAAGCGCTCGACATAAATTCTAGCGCGAGTCGCCGCATCGTGCTCAGTAGTCTCAGAACCTTGGTCTTGTCTGCATGGTGATGAAGGATGAGTGATGTTTTGCCAGTTATCAGTTAAAAGGCCTAAAGTTAAGTAATAAATCTGATTAAACAATAGGTCTACTAATTATTGATAAGTACATATGAATCTTTAAGTGTATATGCTGCATTATTTGTCGTTATGGGCAATGCTGAAGTTGTGAAATCGCTGGATATAATGGGAGACAGTAATCAGAGTGGTGTAATCAACAGATCAATCAGTGATCGAGAGCGCTTTAAGAGCCTGGAAGACATTGATGTGACAGCCGATGGGAGTCCGGTGTTGAGATGCATGATCTCCATCACTTACTCGGTGGTTTGCGTCGTAGGTCTGATTGGGAACCTGTTGGTGTTCTTCTTTATTCGCGTGAGACAAGAGAGACGCATATCCAAAATAAACTTTTTTATCCTCAATTTGGCCGTAACGGATTTTCAGTTTGTGTTGACTTTGCCTTTCTGGGCCGTGGACACGGCGTTGGACTTCAGCTGGCCGTTTGGAGATGCCATGTGCAAGATCATCCTGTCGGTGACCGTGATGAACATGTACGCGAGCGTCTTCTTCCTGACCGCGATGAGCATCACACGGTACTGGTCAGTGGCTTCAGCTCTGAAGGACCGCAGCAGACAGACCAGCTGCTCCATCAGGTGGGTCAGTGTCGTCCTGTGGTCTCTGGCCACCGTAGCCACCGCGCCAACATCCATCTTCTCCACAGTCACCAACGTGGCCGGCGAAAAACTTTGTTTATTGCGGTTCCCCGACGGACAGTATTGGTTGGCAGTCTATCATCTCCAGAAAATACTAATCGCTTTTATTTTGCCCATGGCAATAGTGTCCATCAGTTATCTGCTGCTGTTGAAGCTCATCCGACAGCGGAGCATGAAGAACAACTCAAAACGAAGAACGCAAGTCACAAAGTCCGTCACCATCGTGGTCTTGTCGTTCTTCCTCTGCTGGATGCCCAATCACGCCATAACGTTTTGGGGCGTGCTGGTGAAATTCAATGTTGTGTATTGGGATAAGTCGTACTATATCGTTCACACATATGTGTTTCCGGTGACCGTGTGCCTGGCGCACGCGAACAGCTGTTTAAACCCACTTATTTACTGTCTTATGCGTAAAGAGTTCAGGAAAAAACTGAAGGACCTGTTTCTCCGAGTCTGAGAGAAACAAATGTACGTGCATCCCGCGCGACTTAGTCCTGTGGAACAAACGGTATTCCTTGTTGAAAGGGTTATTTTACCCAAAATCTAACTGTCAGTCATTATTTACGCAACCTCATGTTTTTCCAAGTCTGACATTATTTCTGAAGTGGAGCTCAAAAGGGATGCCAGTTCACAGGTTTGGGACAACATGAGGGTGAGTAAATGTGGAGAGAATTGTTATTTTTGGATGAACTGCCAGCTACCTATAACAGTATAAGCATGGTGTACAGTTGTATTGCATGAATGTCTTTGTGTCTATATTACAATGTTGTTCTTGTGAAACATTATTTTAAAATAGGCGAACTGTCGATATAAAATGTTAACTTACTTTTGCGTTTAAAAACAACAGTATAGTATAATACCAGTCAGTGCACCATACTTTAACAATTCCTCTTCAATGAAATGTTAAAAATAATACAGTATTGTGCACTTTCTAGGGATAATTGTGTATATTTGTTGTTTCTGAGTGTTCAATTAAATCTATTTAAATTAAATTCAAATCTGACTTTAATAAAGTCAGAATATATAAGAGACCATACATGTTTCTGAGGATTATGTCTGAGCAAGGCTTTATGTCAAATGTCTACTTACACAAATGCATTTTTCCTAGCAGTGCTTTTGAGTTCAACACATTGTTTAAAACCCACTTAAATCCTCCGAAATTAAATTCCAGTATAATTTTGCTATAGCCATTGGGTAACAAGTGAACATGATAAAACCACACTGACCCTGGTAGATTTAAACCTAAAGGCTGAACTGTGTTTTCTGGAAAAGTGTATAATTCGCATAAAAGTAAGGCCAGGGAAAGTTAGAATATATATTGGCAAAAACTTTGGTTTGATATTGTAGGATATTACCTTTGACATTTTTGCTGTTTCATATATTATTTTGTGTTGCATAGTTATTATACAGTTTAAATATAGCTAAAGCATATAATAAGTTGTTTAATGGCAAGTTCCATTTTGATTACTTACCCCACAGTGTGCGACAACGTGCCCTGCTATTGGTCAATGAACAGTGAATTGGTTCAATGAACAGCATCTGTATGTCGTTATTTATTTATTTTTATTATTTTTCCTGGGCAATAAGAGTCAGACTCAATAGCCTTTTATAGTTAGGACTTTAAGGTGTATAGTCCTATACAAAAATTTGACATTACAAAATAAACCTACCTTAATTAATATTAATTGTAGAAAAAATAGCGACACTAACCCTAGCCTCCCCTTTGTAGCTACATTATATTTTCATCACAACTCATTTACAATTATTAAAAAAAGAAGAAAAAAAAACTTTCTCAGCAACATCAGTAATTTTGATGTTTTTACTCGACTTAATAAGGATGGATGACCACACCACTTGGTTAAGCAAAAGCCAAAGTTATAGTTTCAGTCCAATTCGCTGATTCTCCTTTTCTCTCACTCACACATTCTGACTGACAACACGCTCTCTGAATTTCCCTCTCACAGTGCTTCCCTATCAGTCTTGTCTCATTCTCAATTAGCATTACTGACAGACACTCCCACAAGCTCCCAGCCAAGGTACCACCATCCACCCTGATCAGAGCTTTGTGAATCAAAGCATTTGGGAATATATCAAGCAAAGCTAGGCAGAATACATTTCATTTAGTCGGGCAAGGCCATATCAGTCTCTTTGCACACATCCAAACGGGTTCTTCTATCCAGTAGAATGACAGCTCTGCGGCATGCAGTTAATTGCCCAGAAAGGGGCGATCAGGTCCATAACTGATGAGAATGCTTAACGTCTTGTTAAATTGCGGTTGCTTTAAATCACTTACATAGTAAGCTAATGATGGTCATTTGCAGGCAATTTGGAAGATTTGAAAAGACAGTACATCTGCTGCTGTTTACCGTCACACTCACACAGGAGCCTTTTAATGGACACCCGGCACAGAAGTGATGGTCTTGATGATGTTCTGTTGGTTATGATGCGTCACACTCCCGTGTTTAGTCTGTAGAGGTCAGCGGACTGTGAGGAACAGTCTGGGCAGTCAATCTTTTTTTGGATGCAAATATTTTCCCACCGAAGACCAAACCAAAAGTATCCTTTAAAAACAAAGCACTAGGCACAATTATGGCTCCTATAACTCTGCTGCTCTCATTTTATGTGTGCACTTAAATGTCATTTGAATACTATTTGTCTACATACCTTGAAATAGAAACAACAAATTCTGCATGTGTCCTGTTCGTGTACACGTTGCGAGTTTTTTTGAAAGCAGCCCATGTGTTTTGACCAGTACCATTATTGCTGCCGCTACTATGACAAGCTTTCTATGTAATTTGTCTTTTTCATGAGATGTGGTCACGTATGTGGAGGTATGAAGCTGCCTGGCTTCCCTTGATGTTAAACGACTGAGTGCTGTGTGGATGCAAATTTACTGGTTTGCCCATGGATGTTTGTCAATATTACAAAACTCACTTTGGTCTCCCGCTGAGTGTGCTAATATAATCAGATCCCCCACTGTTAACAGGATTTCTTGCGGAGACATGGTTTCCTGTTACTGAGTGGGTTAAGAGTTATGTCATACTAGTCACTTCCTAATGCACATCATCAAATCAACATATTCCCATTATGATCCAGATAAGAATTTCTTCACATTGAAATTTAATTTGTGCCTTTGGATGTGTGCATTCTACCCACAGCATTTCAGTATATTGCTCTCTGGCCCTGGATGTACTCAGTAACAATATCAACCAAAAAGTAAAAGTGAATGTACTGTATTGCATGTGTTATAAATGACGTGCTTGTATTTTGGAAGTTATTTACTTCTGTTGTGATTTCTTTTTATTATGATTATAATTAATTCTAATTGTTTGACCTTTTCAAATGAAAAGTGGTATCTATTTAATCATGTCTCTTTTATTTTAATCTTTGTAGCAAGATTCAAAGTCTGACAATGTCTCATAATAAATTCTCTAAAAGTTTATAGAATTGTTTGAACAGGCTTTCAAAATCCAGCCATATTTTCTGTGTGATAACAACATCCATTGTGGTCTATGGAAATAACATCCATTAGGAAATTATTTCAAACAGTTAAGAGACTAATTAAGCTTGGGCTTTGTTTGCATAGGCAAATGAAAGATGTGTTTGATGTTTTTGAATGAACACACAATGGATCGTCTCTTACTGTCTACAGTGATAAGGACTTCATAAACATTATTCAGTGTATTTTATCAGTGTCTGTGTATTCTCTGAATTGAACCCATGACTAGTACCAGGTTCAGCCAGTTGAGCTACAGTAACTATGACCAGCATTTATATATCATGCTTGTTTATAAGACTGTCTCAGACAAGAAAATCCTTTAGTGCTTCACTCAGCCTTGTGAACTTGCCCTCTTGATCTCATCCCTGTCCTCTCTCCATTGAGAGATCTCTGGTATTGATCTTACTTCTGATGTCAACACATCAAGTAGTGGAACTGTAGCACACTGAAAAAAAAATGGTGTAGGGTTTACTTTGAAACAATTTTCACTCAGAATTGCTAGTGCATTTCACAAATAGTTACAAAGAAACAGCGATTAACACTGTGAATTAAACATGAAATTTGGAAGTAGATAGATTGAAATAATTTTCTAGTATTTACAACTTCAAAAAAAATCATTTAATCATTTTCCCCCTTTCTTGACTACAGCTGTGAAATGAAATTACACTTTACATCTCATTCTCTCCTTCTGTTCCTGCATATGCGATGCATGACAGCTTAAACTTGACAAGAGTCAATTATTCTTCCTTCCAGCTAAAAACTACCCCACCAAATTTCTCACTACCAGTTGAAGGTCACACAGATGTTGCCTACAGGAGTGTGGAAACATTAGTGTCATCCTTGATGACAAGCCCTCATTTGTGAAAGTCTAGCCCTGTTGATTCATGGTCTATAATGAAGCAAAAATTATATTTTTTCTTGACCACTACTCTGATCAGTTCTTTGTCCTGACTCAAGTGATTGAAAGGAGATTTGCACATAAAGTACATGAATAAACCAACAGTGTGAATGCTACAATACATCAACATTAATTCTCTGTCATTATTTTGTATTTTTGTTTTCATCTAATTTTCAGAAATTATATGAAAGACATGGGTGTCAACAATCTTTCAGAGGTAGATTACTAACATATGAACCTTAGTCATTCATCAGATTGTCCTGTTAATATTGTTGTGACAGTACTTTGTCCAGGAACCAAAATTTGGCAGTGAGAAAGTCAAATTTTCTGCTGAATGACTGTATGAGCTTGACCTGAGGGCTTAAACAAGGACAATCAGGCCTCTTCCTCTAAATCGTTCAATTTCACTTCCTGGTCAAAATCTATGGTAACCAAGCATAGAAAAAAATAGATCCAACAATGACAAAGTTTGATTTTCAGTGTCTCAATGTATGTACATTTATAAATGTATTCAGATGTGCCAAACAAAGAGATATTCAATAGTGAAATACAAGATCGAATTAATTAATTAGCTTGTTTTTTGAAAAAATAAATAAATAAATAAATAAAAATTTCAAGTAATATGTTCCATGTAAATCTGACGTTTAAAAACTGACACTGCTCTAAAATAATCATGAAAGCCTCACTCACCAGTTTGATCAAGGGGCTTTTCTCGTTTCTTTTGTTCTTTTCAAGGCCAGAAGGGGGCAACACATCTCTTGAATGACATAAAATAACCAATGATAGACATGTATTCAGATTTCTTCAAAAATGAAACGTATGCACAGCATTTTTGGTAGCCCCTTGCAAACTGTAGCGCCGATTGTCATTTAGGGCTGTTGTTTCACACCAGCGATTGATGCAAACTCACATTTCAAACAAGTTATAATTATAAATAAAAATATCATTAGCATCATACATATTGGCGCTGTGATTCACTTTAATACTCTATAATATAGGCTACCTTTTTCGTACGTAACAGTTTTTTTTCCTTGAACTGTATGGCTCCACACAAAGCAATCCAGGTGTTGTTATCAAATAAATACTTTTCATACCGACTCAATTGCCTCTATCTGAGACAAAGTCCAGCCTTTTTCCAGGTAAGGATGACGTCAGGCGCACAACAGCATCTCCTGTTGTTCCCTGCTACAATTTCAAACGCTGCTAGGACCACGAGGAAGTCCCACCCCCTCTATCGTCTGATTGGTTTAAGCGTAATTTATTCCACAATCCCTCACTACCATTGGGTTACGGCGTTGTCGGTAAGGAAACGGGTTCAGATAAGCCTGCTGGTGCTTCGAGTCAGGTGAAACTCGCAGTGTGTTGTCAGACGTTAAAAGTAGTTTTTGCTTAATCGAACTAAACCGTAAAACGTAACTGTTGTTGTAATTTATTCAAATACTAACCGACAAGCTACTGTTTATTTATACAACCAAAGAGAAAACATGAAGAGTTTGAAGTATCGACTGAAAAAGCATGAAGTTACCATCACAGTAAGTTGCGAGTTTAAAACAGATGTGCTTGTTTTGTTTTACGAAAACTCCTGAATCGAAATTGCGCGAGTTTTTGTTCTTGACATAGTTAGCTTCGTTTACTTTTCGGTGTGTTATTTCATTTACTTCTCGTAGTTGTTTTGTTTTCAAGAGGCTTTACTCAGATCATCCAGCATTAAGGCAAATCTTTTGACACTTCATCATGTGTCACATCCACTAACAGGCCGGGACACACGGGCATTGGTCTTTTTGCTGCATGAATTAACGCCTATTTGCCGAACTTTGGGAAACTTTAAACTTGCCTCTCATTGCAGTTGTAAAATCTTTTGTTCGTTGTATAAAAACGAGACTAGGGATCACTTTCTACTGGGATATCATATTGAGCTTCTGAAAATGAGTTAATAGTTTTCTTTTCCTCGAGTAGAACACGGAATCTAAAAACACAAACAGCAGCTGATCCTTAAGATCTTCACCCTCCCCTCTTTTTAATTTCCATGTCAAAGAGCCTGGCACCCAGAGAAGTGTGGGAGGCTGCATGGGGGTTAGTTATTGAAGAGCTTTTTCAAGGGTTTTGTTTTGGCTTTAAAATGAAGGGAACTCACTGTGTAGTGAAGATGATTCAGAGGAACTGATCTCATGTTCGCTCAGCATTTGATGATCATATGTGCTCTCTTACTCTGTGAGCTCAGTTTTGACTTGATGCCTCTTTGACACATGGGAAAAAGCATTTCCACATGCTTTCAGTGCTGGACTATTGTCAGTGGTTGCCCTCTGACTTAACAGAACACAAAGGACCATGGGAGCACACCCTCTCTTTTTGTGACATGTCTGTAGATTCTTTCAGTGGCTGGAAGAGTTGTCTCAGAGTTTCAGCAATCATTCGTTCATACACACACACACACACACATACACATACATATTTCAGTCTTAATCAAAATTCAGTGTGTTATATTGTATATTAGAACCATATAAAACCTGAGTTCTGGAACCGTGTTAAAATGTCCATAAATCTGAACTAGACAGTATGTCTCGTGTCCAAACAAAGGTAATTTTCGGTTGTATTAGATATAGAAGAGTGTGAAAAATTTCTTTAGTTCCTTCTTGATGTTTCTGGTTTGGGATCTGTTTTAATGTTTTATAAACAGTAAAAGAAATGCCATTACCTGCATTTGTGATAGTCTCTTAATCTACGTTTTGTATTTCAATAACTTTACAATTCATCTCAAATTACTAAATAACTAATAAATGGCAAGAACGATCTTTAGTATTTCCAGAAGAGAACAGCAGATCAAGAATGTGCAATAATACAATAATAATGTTTGTTTATTTGGATTATGTTTGTACACTGAACAAAATTATAAACGCAACACTTTTGTTTTTGCCCCCATTTTTCATGAGCTGAACTCAAAGATCTAAGACTTTTTCTATGTACACAAAAGGCCTATTTCTCTCAAATATTGTTCACAAATCTGTCTAAATCTGTGTTAGTGAGCACTTCTCCTTTGCCGAGATAATCCATCCACCTCACAGGTGTGGCATATCAAGATGCTGATTAGACAGCATGATTATTGCACAGGTGTGCCTTAGGCTGGCCACAATAAAAGGCCACTCTAAAATGTGCAGTTTTATTGTATTGGGGGGGTCTGGCGGGTCCGAAAACCAGTCAGTATCTGGTGTGACCACCATTTGCCTCACACAGTGCAACACATCTCCTTCGCATAGAGTTGATCAGGTTGTTGATTGTGGCCTGTGGAATGTTGGTCCACTCCTCTTCAATGGCTGTGCGAAGTTGCTGGATATTGGCAGGAACTGGAACACGCTGTCGTATACGCCGATCCAGAGCATCCCAAACATGCTCAATGGGTGACATGTCCGGTGAGTATGCTGGCCATGCAAGAACTGGGATGTTTTCAGCTTCCAGGAATTGTGTACAGATCCTTGCAACATGGGGCTGTGCATTATCATGCTGCAACATGAGGTGATGGTCGTGGATGAATGGCACAACAATGGACCTCAGGATCTCGTCACGGTATCTCTGTGCATTCCATAACGTACGCCTGCCCATACCATAACCCCACCGCCACCATGGGCCACTCGATCCACAACGTTGACATCAGCAAACCGCTCACCCACACAACGCCATACACGCTGTCTGCCATCTGCCCTGTACAGTGAAAACCGGGATTCATCCGTGAAGAGAACACCTCTCCAAAGTGCCAGACGCCATCAAACGTGAACATTTGCCCATTCAAGTCGGTTACGACGACGAACTGCAGTCAGGTCGAGACCCCGATGAAGACGACGAGCATGCAGATGAGCTTCCCTGAGACTGTTTCTGACAGTTTGTGCAGAAATTCTTTGGTTATGCAAACCGATTGTTGCAGTAGCTGTCTGGGTGGCTGGTCTCAGATGATCTTGGAGGTGAAGATGCTGGATGTGGAGGTCCTGGGATGGTGTGGTTACACGTGGTCTGCGGTTGTGAGGTGGTTGGATGCACTGCCAAATTCTCTGAAATGCCTTTGGAGATGGCTTATGGTAGAGAAATGAACATTTAATTCATGGGCAACAGCTCTGGTGGACATTCCTGCAATCAGCATGCCAATTGCATGCTCCCTCAAAACTTGCGACATCTGTGGCATTGTGCTGTGTGATAAAACTGCACATTTTAGAGTGGTCTTTTATTGTGGCTAGCCTAAGGCACACCTGTGCAATAATCATGCTGTCTAATCAGCATCTTGATATGCCACACCTGTGAGGTGGATGGATTACTGGCAAAGGCGAAGTGTCTACTAACACAGATTTAGACAGATTTGTGAACAATATTTGAGAGAAACAGGCCTTTTGTGTACATAGAAAAAGTCTTAGATCTTTGAGTTCAGCTCACGAAAAATGGGGGCAAAAACAAAAGTGTTGCGTTTATAATTTTGTTCAGTATATATGGGAATATTCTAATAGCTGTGGAGCATGTGACCATATTATTATTATTATTATTATTATTATTATTATTATTCAGAAATTCAGAGATTCTATTTTTTATGATTTAATACAAATTTACTATCAAAAATAGCATTTTTCAAGTTAAACCAAACTTTTTTTGCCATGTTGTTGTAGTGAAGACGTTTGAGTTTTTGTGTGAATCTGATATTGTGATTGAAGTACAGCCTTACTTTTGATTTATTAATCCAAATTATTAAGTCAAATTTTCAACTTCAGTTTTTATGACTGGATTCCATGATTCTCTCTGCATTTTCTGCATTGTGGCAATTAGGGCCCTTAAAGCAGAATGACAGCCTCAGTCACCATTCACCTTTATTGTATGGAAAAACAGGTTTTGGAACAACATGATGGTGAGTATTTTAATTTGATGATGTTTAGTCACTGCAGTGCACTGCCATGTTTACATTCTACTCAACGTTGTCTTCATAAGTACCATAGTGTGCAAGCAGTGGTGTGTCTGGCTCTTTGGAGCCCTTGAGGCATGCCTGAGGCCTGAATTAAATGAATGCACAATTTCCCAGTACTGCATCTCACCCACAGTTTCTGTTGTCAGTGTTCATTTCATTGAACAAACTACCTAAAATCTATCAACCCTCAGAGACCAGTTTCTCAAACCTTTTTGCCTTAATTTAGTTTTTTTTAGTTGAGCGAAACTTCCACAGTTTACTTTTGATAACATCTAAAGTGTGATCTAACTGATATTTAATTGTACAATTGAATATAATTGTACAGCATCTACTGCCTCTCACCATCTCTCAACAGTAGTTTTCTCTAATACCTTCTTTGCTGGTTGTATCATACGTGACTGTCTTCAGGATGGGCTGTTGTTTGGTGTAGAAGGAACAATATCATAGTAAGATTACTTTGCTGAATCACTGAAGCGGTTTGCATTACAAATAACCATTTTAAGGGCTTCTTTGTTCTCTAGCTGTAAAGGGTGAGCTGGCACCAAAAAGCAAACCAGGCCAACTGTGCAGTGCTTAAAGGTATAGTTCACACAAAAATTAAAATTTGTTATCGTTTACTGATACTCACATTGTTCCAAATTTGTACGACTGCTTCTGCAGAACACGAAAGAAGATATTGAGTAATGTCTTCTCTTCCATGCAATGAAGGTCAGTAAGCTCCAATAAGGTTTTTGATCTCAAGCGTTCTTTAAAACTTATTTTGTGTTCCACATAAGGAAAAATAGTCAAACAGGTTTGGGACGACATGAGGGTAAGTAAATAATGACCAAATGTTCATTTTTGAGTGAACTACAGGTGCATCTCAATAAATTAGAATGCCGTGGAAAAGTTCATTTATTTCAGTAATTCAACTCATTGTGAAACTCGTGTATTAAATAAATTCAGTGCACACAGACTGAAGTAGTTTAAGTCTTTGGTTCTTTTAATTGTGATGATTTAGGCTCACATTTAACAAAAACCCACCAATTCACTATCTCAACAAATTAGAACACTTCATAAGACCAATAAAAAAACATTTTTAGTGAATTGTTGGCCCTCTGGAAAGTATGTTCATTTACTGTATATGCGCTCAATACTTGGTAGGGGCTCCTTTTGCTTTAATTACTGCATCAATATGGCGTAGCATGGAGGCGATCAGCCTGTGGCACTGCTCAGGTGTAATGGAAGCCCAGGTTGCTTTGATAGTGGCCTTCAGGTCATCTGCATTGTTGGGTCTGGTGTTTCTCATCTTCCTCTTGACAATACCCTATACATTCTCAATGGGGTTCAGGTCAGGCGAGCTTGCTGGCCAATCAAGCACAGTAACACCATAGTCATTGAACCAGCTTTTGGTACCTTTGGCAGTGTGGGCAGGTGCCAAGTCCTCCTGGAAAATGAAATCAGCATCTCCATAAAGCTTGTCAACAGAAGGAAGCATGAAGTGCTCTAAAATTTCCTGGTAGATGGCTGCGTTGACTGGACTTCAGAAAACACAGTGGGCCAACACCAGCAGATGACATGGCAGCCCAAATCATCACTGACTGTGGAAACTTCACACTAGACTTCAAGCAGCTTGGATTCTGTGCCTCTCCACTCTTCCTCCAGACTCTGGGACTTTGATTTCCAAATGAAATGCAAAATTTACTTTCATCTGAAAAGAGGACTTTAGACCACTGACAAACAGTCCAGTTCTTTTTCTCCACAGTCCACGTAAGACGCTTCTGACGTTGTCTCCGGTTCAGAAATGGCTTGGTAGCGAGCGTGGTGACTCTTCATGCACTGACTCCAGCTTCAGTCCACTCCTTGTGAAGCTCACAAGTCTTTGAATCAGCTTTGCTTGACAGTATTCTCAAGCTTGCAGTCATCCCTGTTGCTTGTGCACCTTTTCCTACCCAAATTCGTCAACTTTGTATTTAATATGCTTTGATACAGCACTCTGTAAACAGCCACACCTTTCAGTAATGACCCTCTGTGACTTACCCTCTTTGTGGAGGGCGTCAGTGTTCGTCTTCTGGATCATTGCCAAGTCAGCAGTCTTCTCCATTATTGTGGTTTCAAAGAACAAGAGATACCCGGAATTTATACTGTAGGGATGGTCATTTATTGAAACTCAAATGTAAATATTCTAATATTTTGAGAGACTGATTTTTGACTTTCATGAGCTGTAAGATCTAATCATCAAAATTAAAACAAAAACACTTTTGAAATGTTTTACTTTACATGCAATGAATCTAAAATATATGAAAGTTTCACTTTTTGAAATAACTTGCAAGAAAAAATGAACTTTCACAACATTCTAATTTATTGAGATGCACCTGTACTCCTTTAAAGGGGCAGTTGCAGTGCACTGTAAAACTTCATGAAAAATTCACCATTTTTTGACGATATAACATAACTTTTCGATACTACAACATAAACTGCACACACTGACATCCCAAACTGTCTTATCTAATTACTTATTAGAAACATACGTTTTCAAAAATAAACACAACTGCTTTAAAATTTCTGTTTTCGCTATGGGTGGATGCAATTTACGCTGTAGAACAAAACGTCAAAGAAGCGTCAGTTATATTTACCACAGGCTTTATTTTACTCATAAATTGAAAAATCCCAATGGAATATCTCAAAGCAACCAGTGGCAAATTAGTCTTCTGGGTTCTGACGTCATACCTGCACCACTCTATTGAAACCTTTTAAGTAATTGTTCAAATCAATAATTTTACCTGGTCCTACTGCTTGTCTTTGATAAAAGTAATTGGGTTTAGTTTGGTATTTCCATTGGCTATGTTATTCAGTCCCCCATTCTGTCAAGAATAACCAAAGAGTTTTATTTTCATCATTTGCAAAATGTTTTGAAAATAATTAATCATCCAGTCCTTCAGCAATACCATGCAGTATTTATTTATTTATTTATTTATTTCCCGAATTGAGTGGTGAAAGTACAGGAGTGTCTAAACATGGTGTATCAGTGTTTGTGCCTGCTGTGTCTGTCTGAAAGCGTTGCTGTGTCCGTGTGTCTAGTGCCCACTGAGCCTCTCTGAAAGCTTTGCTGTGTTAAGCTGAGGCCCCCAATGTAGTGGGAAACTGACAGTGAGGATTGAAGGTTATCCTAGGATGAATAAATGGCTGGGGATTACAGGCAATGGGAATTTGTTGTAGTTGAAAGCCCTCAGGCTTATATGCACAGCTCAAAATGCTGGAACCCGGAACCCTGTCATCAGTACACGGCAGAGCTGACGTTACTGCAATAAAATGAGTTTCCACTGAACTGATTGGCTAACATGTAGTTGCAGAGTCCGGTTCTCTGTTCATTCCTCAAAGAGAATTAATTTGAGCTTTGATGTCATAGTATTTAGTATATTGACAGAGAGGGTAAATTTAAGTCCAAAAAAACAAGGTTTTAGTTTATTAAAGTGGAAAAGAAAATTACTTGATAAGCAGGTTTGTTGTCAAGTACGTGATTTGCACATGATATCAGATTAAGAGTCTCTGTTATATAAAAAATGTGTATCAAAGAACTATTAAGACTGATGGTCAACACATTATAAATGATTTAAGAGTGTTCTACTTTTGCACAGATTCAAGGCGGTTTGAAAATCTGTTTGCTCTGTTTTGAATTGGTGCCTCATCTGATCTGATTTCATTAATTCAGAAAGGCACTCATGGAGAGAGAGGATGTCTTGGACCATTTGTTTCTTGAAGAGTTTTTGATAATACGAATGTCATTATTTTGTACCTGAAATGATTAGGCTGATCTACTGCTGAGAATTTAGGAGACTGATTAATAAACATGCACTTTAATGCAGCTTAGTTTTAAGCATTTGGTATTGGTGGTTCTGGGCCGGAAAATTTGGCTCTGTGCTGTCTGCTAAAACCTGCTGGTCTTGAACCAGGAACTGCTGTCGCCAGAGGTCTGGTGGTGGAGGGCCAGGATAATCTTTTCACCAAGTTTTCAAAACAACAGTCTTTCAGGACTGACTTGGAAAAAAAAATCAACCCCAAAAACTAGATTGCTCCCATTATTGTGAACAAAGCTGTCTGCACAGGAACCGGCTGATGCCATGCACGTTCAGTTAATGGACATCCCGTTTCTGTGGCAATGCACAGTGGCTTCAGCCACTTAATTTTTTTCCCTGTCCTTTTAAATTTGTATTCTATCTCTAGAAGTATGAAAGTATATGTTAGTTTATTGCTGTGAGGTTTATTTGTTATGTCTTCTGATTATCGATCTGCTTGTGATTGAATCAAAATTAAATTACTTGGAACAAAAAATGAAAGACTACAATGTTTGTGGCCAGGTTATGTTATGTTATTGAACCCCCTCCCTTACACGCTTTTGCCAGTTTCAAAAAGTTGACAGCTTTGTTAATGAATAGTAAACTTTTGTGAATTTTTGTGAAGTGAATTTTGAGAGACTTGTACTTCTCATTTGCTCATTTGAAAATGGAAGAAGCCATTTGAGGCAAATGTTTAATGCTATTTGATCAGTGATTTTAAAGTGCAGGGCTTATCAGCAAGTTTTTAGTTGTATGCAGGCTCTCTGTGGCTCTTCATCATTCCTCATTCTGTTTTTGCTGAAGTCATCCAGAGGAAGGTTGGATAAAGAGAGAGAGGAATGTGCTGATGTGTACCAGATGTTACCCAGTTGTATGATTGGCGTAAACCGCATAACATCTGGCACGTTTTCTTATCACCCCCCCATTTGAATTAATTTTCACTCCTCTCTTCCACTGTATTGGAAACTGTATCTGCTTATCTGCCCCATTCTCACTCTCTTGGGAAGGGTCTGAAAGGACATGAGGCATTTCTTGCCTCACCCTTTCTGAGATCACCTTACACAACCAAAACAGCCACTTTTCTGCGAAAGGATAGGAGACTTGTGGTGGTGGTGTTGTTTTTTTTTTTTTGTTGTTGTTTTTTTTATGCATGCATGCATATGAAACTTGCAAGGAGAGAAACAATCTTAGGTGGTGTGTTTACTAACAAAGTAACACTGTATAAATAACAGGGTCATTAAGTAACAGGTTTGTCTTGAATTTGTTATATGCATGTGTTTAAAGCTCTCATTATTAGCACACTTATGTGACGACAGAATGTGTATGTTTCTATTTTTGTCACCCTAAACTGTTGCTTTCTGAGAGCTTTAAAAGTAGTTGTGTTTGCTAAGCAGTAAAGCAGCTGTTTTTCTGTTGAGCCATATTCCCATGCTTGCCCACACTTGTCTTGTACAGTAAGTGTGTTCAAAACATGTACAAACAACACGCTTCCATGACTTTGATGTATGATGTGGAGCCCTTAGTAAGGCAGGGACCCTCCTTTGTCTTTCTTCATCTCCCTAGAGTGTTCTCAGATAGCAGTATATTCATCTGTAGACATGATGCTATAGAGAATACTCTTTCAAAGAATACTGTATTGGGGAGGAGGGGGTATTTACTAAACGCTCATCCCATTGTCCATACTTCTACTGTTTTCTTCCTGGCTCTTTTCCCAGAGACACTATAGAAACCTTCAATATCCATATCACATGCCATCATTTTGAGACATTTAAAGTATTCCTGGTATTTGGCCTTTCACATCTTCAATTTCACTTGGCTCCTAATATTCATGAATGGCTCCAAATTCTCATTAAGGCCTAACATCACAAAAAAGAAACATAATGGATAAGATTCTGGGAACCGCATTAGTGTTTACTATGTTCATTTGCAAGCTTTTCATGAGTCATTGTAAGAATCATGTTTTAATGTATTTTAAATTAATAGAACTGGAAAAAACAAACAACAAAATGCAGCAGCACGTCACTGACCCATATATTGATTCCCATACACTTAATGTTTCAACAAAGCGAACATTGTGGCTGTTCACAAATGTGATAACTTTTTTTTATAATCTGCAACAGATGACACTTTAGTGCCAGCTCAGGAGCTGGAGAGATGGATAATGAATGAAATGTGTTGCTGCATATTGATCGTGTGGAATGTACTTGGCAAACAAGAGGCTGCAGTCCTGCATGCAGAGACACTATTCACTGTGTTGATGAATACCTAAGAGAGAATACTCTCAGATTACTCATTAATTATGGGCTATTTGACCAGGTATCCATAGAGTATACCACCCCAAATTGTATTGGGACCCCAAAACCTTTGGACTGGGTCTATTAATTACAGTTATCAGATGCTGATTTGATTTTTAACAAAGTCTTTGTGATGAAGCTATTTTGTTATGTTGAGCGAAGCGTTAATAGAGTTTGTAAGTAGTACATTTATCATTGATTGTATTTATAATCTGATTATCTAAGAATCATATTTAATGATTCATAAAACATACCCATAAAACAGATCAACCTCAAATGCTTCATAAAGGACCTCAAATACACTTGGCTGTACTTTTCAAATCAATGATTGAAAAGTGATTTGAAAAGTAAAAGTGTATTTGAGGTCATTTATGAAACATTTGAGGTTGATCTGTTTTATGGGTAGAGGTGTATATACACACTGTTTTTGGAAAGAGACATATTATGAAACTGGGTCTCCAAACACTGTCTGACAGCTCGTGATTTTGTGTGGCTCTGGTACTGCTGACCTCAGCGTGTATGCACACACACACACACACACACACACACACACACAACTCATTGCTAAACCACAGTAACAATAATTTTTACTGCAGTTGCGTTGGTTCACAATGATCAGCAGTAAAGAAACCTGACGAAAGGTGTTTCTCAGAGTCAGACAGCTCCACTAAATCATTTAAAATCTTACTTAATAGAAGCATAGAAGCAGATTTTACTTGTCATCACACTGGATGTTTATTTTAATAAATCAGCAATAGTTTGAT
>JAFVLL020013153.1:0-11458 GCA_021397915.2 Tor tambroides | reverse complement strand
ATTACTTTATTTTTGATCAAATAAATGCAGCCTTGATGAACATATTTAAAAAAAAAAAAACAATAATAATAATAATAATAATAATAATTAATGTAATGTATGTTCTCTTAAACGGTTCTAGTCAGTGTCTGAGATAAGGGTATCTGAACTACAGCCAGAAACAGTTTAAACATTTGATTCTGTTCAGATATAGACCCCCACTGGTTGCTTCTGAACTTATTCATCAGTTTTGCTCTCTGATGTATCAGACGCTGGAATGATTTCATCATAATCAATTGAGGGGCCGCATAAAATGATCAATGGTCTGGATTTTGCCTGTGGGCCAGAGTTGAGAGTTCCTGCTGTAAGTAATTAATAAAGATACTCACAGCTTTGCACAGAGAATCATGGCTATGTTTGAAACTTAGGCAGCTGTCTTGCAGCTCAGCAGGTTAGTATCTTCACAAAAGACAGAATTTTGAGATGAAAGTACCTCGGGAAACAGGTTGTAGACAGACTTTCAAGGCACCATAATTTCATGTCTTATGGCCCTAGAGCAAATTCAAATGAGCTTTAGACATAATCATGCTAAAATGAAAATCATCAGATGAATTACAACATGTTTCAAAAATGGAATTATTCTTATAATTATCGTAAAACTGCATGCACAGAATTATGGGATATCAATGAAGGATGTTGCCATCAAAATCCAACCATATCTACATGATGTTGTGCAAAAAGTGCAGCATTCTTCAGTTTTCAGGTGCCACCCATGTATCAGTCAGTGCAGTGATTTTATTGAAAGACCATTAAAAGACCATCTAAATCTGTCATCATTTACTCATCCTAATGTTTTTCCAAACCTTTATGGCTTACTTTGTTCTGTTGAACACAAAATAAGATTTGAATTTGATTTTGAAGAACGTTTGGGGTACAAAACAACATTGGTCCCCAATGACTTTCATTGCATTTTTTAAATCAACCAACCAATACAGGTTTGGAACAATACGATATATAAACATTTTTGACTGAACTATCCCTTTAATATTCCGAATGTGATATTAATCGTGATATTATTGTCTCAATCACATGCTACACATTGAAAAATACAAAAATACATTGAAAACAGCGTTTCTTGACCTTTAAAGCACATTGTCAATTCTGTTTGTTGAGTACGATCTGAGGGAACCAGTTTGATTTCATTGGTTCAAGAACCACTCTCAAAAAAGGGTCAAACCAGAACAGAATTTTCATTTTTAAGTGAACTAACCCTCCAGACACATTTTAAACACACAAACATACACAACGGGGTGACACAGCAGCTGCTAGCGGTTCAGAGAGTTGCACAGTGAGCGATGAAGACAATTAAGAGCTCTAATTACCTCAGTACATCAGCTCTCAATATGCTGGCCATTGATTTGATATAGCGCACATGACTTTGGATGAGTGGTAATCAAACAACTTCACACAGGAGGGAAAATATTAAGGAATGGCCTGCTGTTATATCTGGCGCACACTCTGGGTGCTTAAATAAATCGCTCGCACTCTCGTTTCCTCCATTGTTTGGTCTCCATCTCACACAAAACTCCTATGAACAATCCAACAACACCTGCATAATATCAATTAACAAGAACTCCTCTGGGAAACATGCCAATAGTGATTAGTAGTGATGAAAAATGTAATTTCACACTTGGTCAATATACGTCATTAGAAAAAGCACGTATTAATCAATTTCAGATTCTCACATTATTTATCTACACACTAACTTCCTGTTTACTACACCTAGACACCGCTGTCACTTGATTTCACAGATTTCTCACAAACTGAAACCAACTGACAGCAACCAAATGCAGCTCCTATCAGATGGGTCGGTCGTTTAGAAATAAGAGATGGTTTTATATTACACAGATAAGCTGAGGAACAAGATAAAGTGATGGACCGCGTCAGTTTGCTCTCTTATCGCATTCTGCTCGGGGAGTGGAAGTGAGAGAGGGAGAGAGGAAGGTGATTGGGTAGTTTGCTGAGCCACAGATGCATTCCTCTTCCTCGGAGAAGTCACCGTTCAGGACTAGTGAAGTGTGACAGCAGAAATGCTGAAACGCCCATATGGCAGAACACAAGAATACATAAACATTCAAGAACACCTCGGGCGCAAACAGACACACCTGCAGTGTCCAAGAACACGGCACCGTATTACAAAACATGCAACTCCGCTCTTGCTAACTGCCTGTGTCGCCAAAAAACAACACAATGTAGGCCAAACAAAGGGTGTCATTCACTAACCATGCATGTGCATGTATTATAAACCTGTGAGCAAACCTGTGTCTGAAATTGTACTTATAATTAGGGGTGTAACAAATATAAATAAATAAAAAAAGAAATGCTTAGGTTATAGTATTTAATAATCAATTATGATGATAATAATAATAATAATATCCAATGTGTAACAGATGATGTTTCAGATTACATCCACATTCTTGCACCAGACCTAAGTTTGAAGAAACAATTGCAAATTTTAAATTAATAAAGTTCATGTTGCTGATTTTAGATTTCAGCGTAATTATTCATATTTGTAAGCTAATTGATCATTTTCTTTCCCAGTTGCATTTTATTCTGGATATTCTGGAATATATGGCGTTTAAAATATGCTTCACCATGCCTTGACAAGTGATTATTATTCATTATTAACATTTTATATGTACAATTTTCAGTTTGAGACTGAACATAAAGCCTGATATATTATAATTTTTTGAATATAGTGCAAAATACAGACATTTTTAATTGTTACAAATGACTTTTATTTCACATAAGTGTTTCTATTGATCAAATAATCATGAAAATGCATGTTTCCGCAAAAATATTAAACTGCACGCATTTGTTCAATATTGATAATAATAATAATAATTATTATTATTATAATAATAATAAAATCTTGAGCAGCAAATCAGCATAATGTTTTTTTTTTTTTTTTTTGAATGATCATGACACTGAAGACTAAAGCAATGGCTGCTGAAAAGCTTTGCCTTCCAAAATAATTCAATTCGACAGAACTGAATTAAACAATGACAAACTCTCAATAATAAAGCAAAGAACTGTAATGAAATCAAATCATAAAACCCCTACTTACAATAACCTGCCCACAGGAAGGATTTGATACAGGTCTCTACAGTGCGAGTCCACGCACCCCATATCATTCTCTCACCTGAAGCCCTGGACTGCCACTCACCCATGAAAATCCACAGTCATGGGTTTCACTGCAGACAACAGCACTTACAGATAGCATCAGCCTCCACTACACCACCGCAGACATGAGAAATCCACCACGGTAAACCTTGTGCCAAACAGAGATTCTCATCTCACTGATTGGGCTGAGTTTCTCATGGAAAATGAACAAAACATGACATCGATGAAGGGAAGATATTGTGTAAGGGTGTCAGTAGTGGTCCGTTCTTGGAAAGTGTGCAGTATGTTATTTAACATCTCTATCATTGCTCCACAGACAGCACTGAGATTAAAAGGAGAACAAATGGTGACTTCCTGTGTTTCTATGCGTTTCCTCCTGACCAAAAGAACCCAGCAATCTCACATACAATCAAACCAAAAATTATTCAGACACCAGATATAATTTTTGATATTTTTTTTTTACTGGTGGGTGTAGGACACTATAGTTCATTTAAGTGAAGATAGCAAAATAAAGTAAACTGTGGCATATTATACCCAAACATTCTTCATACAGTGGACTACCAGTAAAACTGATAAAAAAAAAAAAACTGTGACCAAAATTTATTTCGACACTTTGACCTGACTGTGTTTTGCTTAAGTGTTTTTTCTTTAACTGCTAATCTGAGTTCTTGTCATATTGTATTACCATTTTCTAAACTATAGTGAATAAACTGTGATAATGTGAGAAATGTTGAAGGTGTCTGAATAAATTTTGGTTTGACTGTACTGTATGTCTTCTATAGAGTTACAAAAATTGTTTCAACAATGCCACAGACTATGTTCAGATTTGCCAGAATGCCAGAGTTTCCAATGAAAATTAACGTAAATATTTCTCATCAAATTCTTGCAAGGCTAAATGATCTGAGCAATGCTATCCACCTTTAAATTCTTACTGCATGTCAGAAATATCTCATTTGAGTCTATTTGACTTCTCCTAATGAATTTTAAGAAAATTTTGAGAAAATTGGCATTTCGACAAGTTTTCCTCAGGGATGTCCATTTAATCTCATACTGACACCAGAACACCTTTTTATTTCTCTCACACTGAGTCACACATGCTCTTTTTCTGATCATTCATGCATTTGTATAATCAAGCCAAGACGTAATCATTGGACTGTTTTTGTTCAAAAAAATGAATTGTATGGACAAGTGCAGCTTGGGCATTTTTCTAAATATCTCCTTTTGCATTCCACAAATCAAGAAATTCATACACTTTCGGAGTAGCATGAATATGAGTACTGTACATAACAAAAGAAATTTCATTTCTGTGAACTATTCCTATCAACCATGCTCATTTTGAAGAGCTACACAAAAATCAAATTCAAATATATAATATATGCACCTGACCAAAATACATGATTACTTCTGAATCCTTCAATGAAAGAAATATTTTATATATAATATTTAAGCAGCTGCTTCCCGCACATATTCCCTCCTTACAAATTCCCATACGACTGAACAGTTTGTTAAGGCCCCTGCAATGTTTCTTTGAATCTGACTTGAGAGAGCATGTTCATGAGAGTACCATCCCCAACGGCAGAAGGCCGATCCAAGTGTTCCAGCACGATCGTATCACAAAAGAGAGAAAAAAAATACCAACACAAGCCCGAGAATGAGCTCTACCTCTGAGGCGATTCAGAGCACGGAGCAGAAGCCTCAAAGCGGCTGATATGGCATATTCTTACATTACGAAAACAAGATAAAAACAATGTAAGGCCTTATAATCAAAAAGAAGAAAGCAAAGGCAAGGAGGGGTGAGGGAGCTTTGAAGTGTCTGTGTTTGCATACGGCTGAGTTTCCTCACAGGGTGCATCCTAAAAATAAAGAGGGTACGTCAGGCTTTTAAGGGCTGTGGAGATAAAGTAGGCCGTTGGTTCTCTTATTTGGGCCTGTTATTCCTCCGAGTGCCTTTGAGAAGGGACAGGCCGGGCCGCTCTGTAGCATGACTGTGCTGTGATTGAATTCCTACGGGTCAAAGCCTCTGACGAGACCACAGAGAATCTCACAAAGTTTGCACACTGTAGATCAGTGTAATGATGGACCATTTATTGTTTCATTATATACATGGAATCGCAAGGCATTTATTGATTCTGGTTGCTGATTGATGATTCCATTAATCGTTCTTTTATTCTAAACAAAACATGACATACGAACAGCCAGTCAGTAATTACATTGATCACATTGATCACGAAACCTACACAACACTTTAACAGTTCTCTGGTTCAGTTCAAGAGGAACACGATTGGAGTAAAGCAAGTCAACATCGACTCCAATGAGTGATCGAGACTAGTTTGAGAGTGTTTTGACCAATTAATTAATTGGCTCACACAAGCTGTTGGTTTGAGAATCAGACAATGCAATAGAAAACCATAGACGGTGTCTGAAATCGCATACTAAGTAGGTACTTCTTTTTAAAAAGTAATTACTTTGTGAGCATATTTTCTATAGCATGCATGTGTGTAGTATGAATGTAATCTTTAAGTACTACATTTGCCATGTTGTCTTTGTCATGTGACCTACCAACAACAGCTGCGTCACTTCACTACCATTCAGAAAATCCTCTCCCATGGCCTCATGGGATAGTAAAGGGTCCACTGGATGCACACTTTTGAATCTTGCTAGAAGTAATAGTCATCTGGTTACTTTTCGACAATTTTTTTGTGAATATTGTAAATTTGGAGTAGTACTACGAAATCTACTGTTTTGTCACTTACTTATATCATAAGTAAAATTTGTCAAATTGTCTTGTTACTGGGTTTCTATTTAGGCTGTGAATCTATTAAATTAAATAAAGTAAAACATTTAATTAAATAAAAAAAATCTAAATCTGAAAAGTAAAAAAAAAAAAAAAAAAAAACTTTTTTTTTTGTAATTTCTATTTTTTTTTGTAATTTGTATTTTTGTAATTTGTCATTTGTAATTTTTTAATCTTTTTAATATTTTTAATCTATCTATCCATCCATCCATCTCACAGCCCTAATAGTAACTAGACAATTTGACAGATTCCGAAATCACAACCTTAAATGTTTTTTTTTTTTTTTTTACAAATATTAAACATTTTTTGCAGAAATTATTGCATTTATTGTCCATTGTTCGTGCCATTTTGCATCACTCATCCTTTGTCTCCAACCACAATATAATTTAAACAAAATCCCACCTGAGCTAAAATATAAATGATTTTGTAAAACTTAAAACGTCATCACAAAATTAGGTTCCAATATTTTATATAATAGAACCAATCCTGAATAACAACAAGTTTTCAGTACGCATCCCTAATTATAATTGAAATAAGACTGATGATTTCTGCACACAACCTGCCTTCCCCAAAGAGTTTGAGTTCTTTTAAGGCTATTTATCCATTTGTTAATGTAAACATCTATCTACACTGCAATCGAACAACATGATGTGACACAACAAAGCTACAACACTCCCATTCTAATCACCAAAGCAGCCTACACTGCAAGCACACAACACCGCTTGTCAGACCGAGGGCCAAGATACGCTGGCACTCCCCGTCAGCAACGTTCAGCGCCGAAGGCTTGGCACGAACGAGAAGGCTGTTGAATCTCAGCGTCGGCGCCCACTCCTGCCACCCAGCCCTCTGTTTATTTATACCCACCCCCAACCAGGTCTGGCACTTCAGACCTCCTCCTCCTCCCCCATGTGCCCTTCCCCACAGCCTCCAACATGCAAGCTATATTTAGCCGTGACCGCGTTTGGCAGGGCCGCCCGTGGAGGGAGACAGGTGGGGAAGAATTCCCCAGCTGCACATTCCCATAGCTCGATGATGGGGGCTGATGGGGACCAAGGCGGCACGAAGCACAACTGTCCCTTCTTAGCAGCTGGTGCGGCCCATTAGATGGGATTAGAGCATGCAAACATGCCCCGTTGCCCCTTTCTCCAGGGGAACGGGCTTGGAGGAAAGCCACCTTGACCTTGACCTCGACTGAGAAACATTTGTTCGCCTTTCGTCACGCATAAAGCACCGCCACGAGACTGCCGCCATATTTTCATGCCTGGCTAACACCTCTGCAAATATAATTGAAGTCAACCTTTCAAATTGAAAATGAAAGTCTATGTTAACCATTCAGTGAGAAGGATCTTTTGTCCAATGCAGTCCACAAGAGTCTCATTATCCATTAGGGATTGCACGTGGTGATGAAAGGCCTTGAAAATAGAAGATTAACCGGGGTTAGAGTTTTTAATGAGTTTTGCTCTTTTATCAGTAACTCGTGAGTAAGCGGCCAGACATGAAGGTTACAGAATAGAAAAATGGCTTAGAAATGGACCCATCATTAGTTACTCTACTAATTAAATCAATAATCGAAATCATTAAAGCGCTTCGACAAAGGTGGCTCATTCATCGCCGCTCGTATGATATTTTATCTGCTTGAAAAGAACATGAATAACGCGTGTCCTCCACCAATAACCACAGGTGACGCAGTAAAAGAGCATCATTCATGTAGGTAAAAGCCAAACATGTTGAAGACGGACAGTGACAGGAATCGTAAAGATATACCTCACGGTCCAGAACAATCTGCTACAGCCAGTTCGACACTTAATAACAGCTGACATTTAACATGAAACAAATAAAAGAGCAGCAGTACAGGTGTCTGCCTCCTCTGTCGTGAGAAATGTGCTTTACGCCGCACTATAAAAATATCTGACACAACATACCCTCTAGTTCTCTCATTTTTCAGATGAGGCCGGCACAAAAGAGAATTTGATAGAAATACGAACAGAAGAACCTTGAGCAGTAAAAGGACCAGCACACTTATTGTGATCATTAACATAGCTTCCTGTAGATAAAGGCATTTTTGCCTTAAGGACATAAAATGAAAGCGAATGTTTCTCTCTCTAAAGTAGAATCCAAATTTGGCTTCTAACTAGTGGTGTTCCACGAACGGGTCCTGTTGTGACATCACACAGTAGCACTTGTTTCAAGGTTAAAAACCATCACTGATGGAGAAAGTGATTTTGGGCAATTTAGAAATCTCTGCTTCATAATATTATTATACTGTTTTTTTTTCCCCTTGCACAAAATGTACAGTAGTTTCTGGGTAAAACAGAGTAAAAACTATTCTAGATGGGCTAATGTTATCTTTATTAACATTAGTGTAACGTTAGCTAACAGCAATGTAACATACAACATGTAACATAGCTAATACAATAGTAAACATGAAAGGAAATATAACTATTTAGGGATATATATATATACACACACATACATACTTTATGTACTTTAAGTTTATAAAAAAATATCATATATTATATGCTACCTGGTCTCATGGCATAAACGTACCTTTTTAGCGAGACGCGAAATACGTACCAATAAGTACATATCACTGCAGTTTCCAAAAGAAATGAACACTAGAGGCAGTAAAACTCTGACGCCTTTTATTCCTTTTCACACAAATTTACAGAGTTTCGATTAATAAAGCTTCGTTTTCGCACTATTACTTGAAGAATATCATGTTATGACTTCAAAACAATATTAATATGCAGGGAGATTTGAAAACTGATGCTTTTGAACATTAGCATCACACATATCCAGCTTCGTATCTATGAGTTTTCATAGACGGTAGGTTTGTTCGGTAGCTCACGGAGTACGGAGATGTACTTGAGATGTGAGGAGCTTTGGTTCGAATCCCGTGTAACTACGGTTCGACAAAACAGTTCAAATCTGCATATAAGGAAGTTCAAATAGCATGGTTGGATCAACAAATGCGTTTTTATATCAGTTTTGCATTTGTCAACACTATCGGGTAGGTTTAGGGTTGGGTTTGGTGTAGGGCATATTTCCAACACGACAGAGCATTAATTTTTAGCGATGGTCCCCGGATATTTGAATTCTGAACCGCTGAAATACGTACCTGAAGCAACGTAATAAAAACACAACAATACGAACCTATATCAACGTAATAAAAATGTGCCAGGGTTTAAGTATTGAACCCGTGTATTAGTGCCACTCAGTGGACATTTCTCTTTGAAACTGTGGCGAAACGTACGTAAAAACGGTCTCGCTAAAAAGTCCCCCCAGGTACGTTTACGCCATGAGACCAGGTTGATTATATATCAGATTAGATAGCGTATTTACAATAGTGTATTTATAAATTAATATTAACAGATTAATAAATGCTGTAAAAGATGTTCATGGTTAGTTCATCATATCTAATGCATTAACTGACTCTAATGTACTATAGATCTTTATTGTAAAGTGTATTATCCATTTTCCTTTCAGTTAACCTTTAGTTTAGTTAGTCACAGAGAGATGTTGCAATTTCAACAAGCAGCTGTCCAGTTCCCAGCCGTACATGGATGATTAGTGGAGTTTCACGTGGTAGCCTATGGAGGATCCACAGCATATGACCAGTGCTATAAACACGACACTACAGCGGGTGAAAGAAAACATTAACCCAGCAACCTGATAGAGCAAACGATAATTTCACAAGACCAAGTAGATATATCATATTATGCCTAATTTCCTGATTGCCCTAACATCATGACATAATTAGGTTATCCATGGTAGTGTGTGCCAGTAGAAAGAATCAAAAAACAGCTTTTCAAGATATAAATTTCTAGACATCTAACTCATAATATTGACTTTGACCGAAGAGAGTGATAAAATAAACAGCATGGGCTCTAAAAGCACAAATGGCACTCCAACAGCAGAGCAGTGAATATATGTGGAGCGATGCTGTGCCGCTGGCTTTGAACGCTAGTGCTTGCTCCTCTCCCGAGGAGGTGCTAGCTGGCAGAACCGCAGGCAGAATTGTTCAGGCTCAGACAGGTGGGTGATACGGCAATATAAAGCATTGAGTTACTGAGCCACGAGAGATCTGTGCATGCCAGGCATGTGCGCTTGTTTTGTTTCCGTGTTACAGAAGGGGTTGGGTTGAGTATTTTAGTTTAACATAGGCCTTGATTTCTGAGTAAAGTTAGTTTACAATAGCTAAAATAGTTAGTTTACTACTCGCTGAATTCTGCACAGTAGTAAATGCAGTACATACTGCCATACAACATTTGTTAAACATGTAAAGCAATGTATTATGCTATACATTTTCAAAATAGGTTTCTTAAATGTGAAAAATATGTCACATGATCATCAAAATATTTAATTCGGCGATCTTCTTTCTCAAGTCATTGCAAAGCCAAAAGTTGTTTGACAATCAATCAAAGACATTACACTATGTAGTACGACAAAAACTAGGTAACTGAACCGATTGTTCTCAATGTGCATAAAGTTGTAAAATAAATGACATATTCAACGGTTGAATGCAATACAAAACCACGTTCATGAGCGTCAAACATTTTGTAGTAGCAACGACGAGGTGTGGGTGGATAGTGGGGTTTAGACTCGACAGCAAATCCACACACTGAGGGATTTCTGTCAGCCACAATCCTGACAAATGTCTTTGGCTGAGACTACGGAGTAAAACAAACAGACTGAGACAGCTCTGAAGGTGAGGAGAACAAAAACACACTAAATATCCCCGAGAAAGCTGCCCGTATGTGTGTGTGCCTATAGATTTGTTCCAAAACCTAGTGAGCCCCATTTTAAGGTGCAGGTGGTATACTTCACGAATAATGCATTGCAATAAGATCAGAATGCATTGTAATGAATGCATTTGTTAAAGAAAAGGAAAGGATCAGAAACAGAAAAAAGGGATAAAAAAAAGAAAAAGTCAGAAAAATCTAATTGCAAACAATTCATCCATGATTTCGTTTTGAGCTTGTAATTTTTAATCAAAATGTTTTACTCAATCACCTGAAAGTTCTCTGCCTTCAGCAAGTCACCAACCTAAGGATAAAATCAAGTCTCTACATTTACTTTTTATTTCAGTAATTCATTTCTCTTGGATATTTGTCACAATACAGATCTGTTGCTTTCCAAAAGGGTGAATGATGTAAGATTAATGTATGAATGTAATTATAATTATTATAAATACACCAGTTGAATGCACTTGACTACAACATCATAATTATGAATGAGAAAATGGGATTTTCTTTAAGCCCCGAGTTTCCAAGTTGGAGGCGGGTCAGTTAGAAAACATGTCGGACGCAATGGATGCAGCGTGTATATTAATGGTTAATTTGTTAAAATGAATTATTTTTTTTCCCACTTACAATTAAACTAAGTTACAAGTACTAAAATACCACAGTATTGTCATGACAATTATGACAGATTAGGCTATATAACAACTCAATTTAAAGCATCTTCATAAGCTGAATGAAAACATAAAAAAGCAAAAACACA
>JAFVLL020013151.1:0-20544 GCA_021397915.2 Tor tambroides | reverse complement strand
ACAGACAGACAGACAGACAGACAGACAGACAGACAGGAAGGAGGTAGATCAGCATTCATCCAAAAATAAAAGGATGAATAAATGATTAGGAGATGAAAGGCGCAGTGGAGGGAGGCGTCGTCTTCTTTTAAAGCATGCAGAGTCATTGACTCTTCCAATTACCACATTATCTACTCTCTCCATCTTGACTGCATCCCATCCAGAAGCCCAGCATGTGTGTGTGCATATGCCTGCAAAAATTCTCCATTTCAAAGACATTTAGAGATGTTCTTAATTAGAAAATTGTTTCAATAATAAAAATAATAATGATAATAATAGTAGTAATAGTTGTTGTTGGAATCATCACTGTGTGGTAATAATAATGATGATGATAATAATAATAATAATAATAATGATTATATGATATAATTGTTGTTGTTGGAATGATCACAGTGCAATACGTTTAATAATAATAATAATTATAATAATAATAATAATAATATTAAATTATTGTTGTTAATATTTGTTAGAATTAAAATTATTGTTATTATTGTTATTATTATTATTAATCATAATTACTATTATTATTGAAACCTTTTTTCAGTTGAGAACATATCCAAAAGATTTTTTTTTCAGATTTAATTATTAAACAAATAAACAATTGTAAAATGTTGCCTAGAAAAATTGATTAATAAACATATTGAATAATGTCTTGATAAAAAAATTAAATGCAGGAAATATTTATGAGTGCTAGGGGATAGAAAACTTCATGAACTCAGAATAAAAACAAAAGAAACTAAAGGACAGTTTGTGTTTAATTAACAAGTACTTCAGTAAAGCGTCATTATTTCTTTCTCCGTCACGTCACGTTCTCCTGCATGTTGAGATGCTGTCTAGACGCTGCTGTCTACACATTAGAGACCTGTCAGTGTACAGTACCAATGTGCTGAAGTGCAGACCAGTTATATCTCTCCTGGTTAGAATTTGCCCTATTCTTGATATTAGTTTAAAAGAACTAATTTGCTTTAAAGCTGATCTCAGCTCAGTGTAACTCAGCGTTCTTTGCCTGACCTTTTAAGAGTAACTAAAACAGCCATGTTTACATACAGGATAAAGGCATCATTCTCCATTCAGTGTGCGTGTATGTGTGTGCGTCTAACTATGTGTGAGTCTTAGACTCCCAAGCAGATTGTCTAGTTATGTAATGCTAGATTTGCATGTGAAGGGAAGGAACCCGTTTTTCATGCTGCACTGGATGTGAAGTGAAGCCCCCTTTTCTCCCCAACCCCTCTTTTTCAACCGGAACGAGGGACTGCGCCGTCTCAGATGGAGGGATGCTGAGAGAGTGACAGGAGGAGAAAACATGAAAGGCTTTAAGTGTGAATTCATTAATAATGTGCACCAGTGTACCGGTGTACAATGCATACTAAAAAAAAAAAAAAAAACACTCCAAGAATATGCAATCAGGAAACACAGATTATTCTATCATTTCTGAAGCAGTGAAAGAGAATGAGATTTAATACATAAATCCTTGGCACATTTCCCATGATTCTCACTATATGAGATATGTGAGTTATTATTTCAAGTATAATTAATGAACACTTTTTAAAAATTATTTTTAATGTTTTTAGTATATATATATATATATATATATATATAAAATTATTATTATTTTTAAAATATGTGGATCATTTTTTTTCGCCTTCCTAACTTTAAATGTACGTTTAGATATTTCTCATGGCATTTAAATTACTTTTATTTAATTTATTTATTTATTTATTTTTTTGTTAGACTTTCAAATCATGTTTATTGCAAGATATGTCGAATAACTAGTCAAATGAATTTTAATTTCTCAACAAATGATGGGAAAAAATAATTCAATTTTAATTGAAAAAAATCCCGTAACAATTATACATATCCGAGCAATTAACGGTAACTTAACAATCATGTATAATTCATAAGACATTTTCTCCTTGTCCACCTTTCTTGTACTTGACTCAATAGGCCAGACAATGACAGATTCTGTCCGGTTTGAGTGACATCAGTCATTTATTGAAGAGCTTTGTGTTTCTCCGCCTCATAACAACAGTCACACACAGATATTCCGGCACATTCCGATGCACATTCTTGAGTTTCTTTAGCAGGTTGACTAGCTTTGCTGAGGGCAAGATGAGGGGGAGTTTAAATAACCCAACCCTGCATCACCCCCACACCCCACGGGGGTCACACAATGCATGTCACGCATATCATTAATCCTGGGGGTTGTTTCCCCCCAGGGGGTGCCCACTGACCCACGCATAAAGGATAAAAGTGTTCTGGCATGGGATGGGGCGTTCTCAACAGTACGGCCCAGGAGCCGACAACATCCTCTACTCTCAACAAAACCACACATACAGGGTTAGTGTAGGCCTGTGAGGTTCAAATAATGTGGCCATTTCTGCGCATGGTTTGTGAATGACATTCTCTTTCAAATGCCACTGAAGAAAGTGGAGGAGAAGGGCGAGAAAAGTTAAGAAGGAGAGCAGTTTTGTTTTGCTTTCCTTGTTTTGGTTTTTATGAAGAGGGTGAAAGATCAGGTTTTGTTCTAGGGTACCTGAAATGATGCATAAAAAGTGCTGTAGTAGTAAAAAGCAAAGTGCTTGGTATTTGCTCTTTTGTTTAGCACTTTTTTTACACTCTTAACTACTATTTTAAGTTTAATTTTATTTGATATATATACTGCCTATAATTTGGGGTCTGGAAGATTTTCTGATGTTTTTGAAGGAAGTCTCCTGTGCTTACCAAGGCTGTATTTTTTTGATTAAAAATACAGTAAAAAGGTAACATCGGAAAAGATTAGTACAGCTTAAATGAGCTGTTTTCTATTTTCTTATTTCTTAAAGTTTTTATTTATTCCTGTTTTGGCAAAGCTGATTTTTTTCCCCTTAAAAAAAAAAAAAAAAATTATATATTTGCTGGACTCTTTGATGAATAGGAAGTTGAAAAGAACAGCATTGATTTGAAATAGAAATCTTTTGTAACATCTTTTGAACAATTAAATGCATCCTTGCTGAATAAAAGTACCAATTTCTTAAAAATACTGACTCCAACAGTACAAAAAAAAAAAAAAAAAAAAAATATATATATATATATATATATATATATATTAGTGCTGGGCAACGATTAATCGCATCCAAAATAAAAGTTTTTGTGTACATAATATATATGTGTGTACTGTGTAAATTTATTATGTATATGTAAAGACACATACAGTATATATTTTTAAAATATTTACATGTATTTACATGTATATATTTATATTAATATAATTTATATTATATATAAATATATTAAATATATAAACATAACATATTTTTCTAATATATATATGCATGCATGTGTGTGTATTTATATATACACAACAAATATACACAGTACACACATATATTGATGTACACAAAAACTTTTATTTTGGATGCGACTAATCGCGATTAATCGTTGCGCAGCACTAATATATATATATATATATATATATATATATATATATATATATATAATTTTATTATTATTATTATTATTTTAATTAAAAAATATATTTCTTGAAAGTGCTTTGTAGGTATTTCATGTGGTGTTTAAATGATTTAATTTTTATTTTTATTTTTTATTTTTACTGGGCTGTCAAAATAATGAAGTGAATTGCACGACATGCTGATTAATCAGTGTAATGAATAAATATGTTGTGTTTCATACCTGTTTTCCAGTATCTTGTATCACAATCCCAATTTCTTTACAGTAGTAACTTTGACTACACATTTTATGCTCTGTACATTTCAGAAATCAGTTTTTTTATTTGTTTAATTAGCGTCTGTTTCTTGCATGGTTTTTAACAAACCCATGCTGTTATTAAAGACTTGTAGACCGTTGTGTCAAGTACCTCCCATCATGCATTGTATATGTGATGTGAAGTGTATGAGATGAACACACACAGTCCTCCATCCTCTCCGTGTCCTTCCTACATTCTTTCTCTCCATCTCTCTTTCTCTCTCCTTACGGTGAGACCGGTCTAATCCTATTCACTGAGGCCTCTCTTTTCCTCTCCTCCTCTCATTATCCTCTTTTCTCCTCAACATTCCCCTTTTCCTCTCCGAATCCATTTCTCCAAATCTCCATTTCCCCAGCGGACATTTACAAACCCTTGGGTCCCACCCTCGCCATTCCTCTCTCTACCTCTCTCCTCTTTATTCTCTCTCTCCCTCGCTCTCTCTCTCTCTGTTTCCGACTGAGCTTTGCTATTTAATCTTCTTGAAGCGTTCAAGATGTCACTCGCCCCTGAAGCCAGAGGGACAAAGGCCTAAATCCAGCCCTCTCTCAATGGGCCACACCCCTCAGCTGCCGGTGTGCACTTTGAAGAAGAACGGGATGGGGGGCAATGCCGAAGTCCCACAAAAACTCCCATGGTCCCCAATTTCTGCATTGGTGGCCCTCTTCTTTTGCTTGATGTGTTGAGGGCTTTGTGAATCTCATGTGCACCTCCACTAAAGTAGACCCCCTTCATGCACACGCACTCAAATGTATGCACTGAGGTTAGGTTGCATGTACGGTGAGGCCCATGTGTGCTAATTGAAGTAGGAAGTGTATTTGCCCACCATTTGATTATGCTGGACCTCATTTTATGGGAAAAATGTCCAATATGTTCTGTGTCCAATGCTCAGTACTAAGTTACTGTTTTCCTTCATTGTTTTATATTTCCTATTTCCCCCCTTAAAAAATTATCAAATTAAATTCTAATTTAATTAAGTTCATTTTTCAGTTTTTCCGTTACTTCAGTTTTCTATTTTTTTCCCATTGATCATACATTTTCCGAACAGCTTTTCCTCTGTAAGGTTTTATTTTATTTTATTTTATTTTATTTTATTTTATTTTAAGTTATTTTTATTTTATTTTATTTTATTTTTAGTTTATCATCCATCCATCCATCTTTCCTTCCTTCCTTCCTCCAACCTGTAAAATAAATATCTTATCTTATCTTAAATATCTTATCTTATTTTTTAGTTTAGTTTTTAACATGTACTTCTATTTCTTTTTATAACTGCATATTTTTTTACTTTCATTTAATTTGAATATAATTTAATTTCCTTCAATTCAGTTCAACAAGTATAATATCTTTCAACATCAGCACTTTAGTTGAACCAACTGACCATTTGCAATGCAACATGTTGAGCTTTGACCTTCAAAATCTTTTACGGTATCATTCCATAAAATACATTGCAGTGAATCTTGTAATAAATATTGGGAATATAAGCCTACTACTATAAATATAAGTACATTAAACTACTAAATTACACAACCATTGTATTGTTCCCATATTACAGTGCTTAGATCATTCTGATCAACTCATTTAACAGCAACACATCCTGTTTCTAACTTTGTTAAAATTGAGCTTTACTCATCAGTTTTTTTTTCTCACACCTCATTCTGAAAAGCATTCCAAAATTTCATTGAAAAAGGGTGAAAAAGACCATCACTTTCAGGGTCTATAACTGAGGACTGTGTTTCGACCACTGCTGGAAAAAGGATCTCACTTCAGAAGGATTACAAACCACAGTGGTATCAAATCTCCCTAATGCGGTTATCCCACACATTCACTCTCTGTGCTCTAGGCTGATAGCGTCTGGACCACTGTCTTGGTATTTCCCTTTTAAAGGTAGTGCTGGTTTTGCTTCAAGACATTGGGTAGACCTGTTAGATAAGACCATGTGAAAGTATCAATTCGTATATTTATGAGGTCAATAACATTGATTGGATGAATACAGCGCACAACATTGAAAGTGCTTATGCATCTAAGAAAATGTCATGTAAATCTGCCTGAGGTCTTTTTAATGCAGAGAAGTAAAACCAAAGGAGACTTCACTTAACATGTTTCTCATCAATATTTAAATTTTTTCCTCTCAGATGCTGAAACGAAACAGCACATGAAAGTTTCTGACAGTTCAAAGCTCATGAATATTTAATGAGGTAAGCACTGAGGCAATTTATCATTGGTCGTCGGTTGCTAAACAGCTTGTTGCATTCGGGCATTGTATCGCTTCACACTGTATACCTTTGGCACTGTAAATTGCACTGCAAAAATCTCTAATAACTTGACCCAGGGTTAAACACTATGTTGCATGTCACTCTGGGTATACTAAATTCAATTTACATATGAATAATCTTCATTCTTTTTTTAGCATCAGCTGGAGTGATATCCATACATGCAGGTAAGGAGACTGACAAACAGGTAACATAATGCCGCTTACAGTTGTTATAATCAGAAATTGTGTGAAGTAGAGGAATGTGTGCCATACATTTCTGTACACTGGTAAAACTGGACAATAGGCTTACATAATGCTTTTAACGCATAAAATGGAGCTCACATTATGCATGCATGTGAAAACTGCTGTATATTAATATTTATTAATTAGATTTTATTATTTTTTATAATAATAATAATATATTTTGAGAATCCTGATATAACAGTTCAACAGCACTGGGACTTTTTACTGCTTCTTTTGAATGCTTGATTGAGCGTCTGAAAAATCTGTAGGGATATTTCATAGATTATTTCTGCAGTGTAAAAATATAAATGTGGTGAATTATTATAATCACGATTTTAATGAATGCATTACATTAGAAAGTTTATAATTATTTGATAAATTATAATTGGACTTTATTTATTTATTTTTTTATGCAGCATACATATTTTGTCATTTAATAATTCACATATATTTATTAATCATTTATTTTGTGCAGTATATATTTTGTCATTTATTTAGTTTATTTATTTATAATTTATTTTGTGCAATGTACATTTTTTTCATTGTTATCATCATGCATGCATGCATTTTAGTCCTCCATAGAGTACATGAATGCCACAGTATAGGTGGTGATAACTGACTTTTCAGTCGATTAATTAAAAAACACTTGATTAAATCTTTGATTCATTCACAAAGGAAACAAGTGACCAGAGTCAGTGAATTGTTAATTGAGTTGATTCACTGAAAATTCATTCAAGAACTAAAGAAGTGACTATATCATATCAGTGAGTCATTGAATCTCGAATCATTTACTCATTTACTAAAAATGATAATTCATTCAGTAATGAAACTAATGTGTGTTTCTCTGAGGCACACAGCAGTTCTACTGCTGCTTCCCAAACTGTTTTTGTTGAGAGAGCAAAAACAGACAAAGTAACTGGCAATACTGTGTTGAAATGTATGTTACTTGATATAAATTTATTGTAACTGTTATATATAAATATATGTATAAGATATACAGTATGTATATATATATATGTATAAGATATATGTATGTATATATATATGTACACTGTAAAAAAAATTCCGTAAAATTTACGGTAAAAAACTGGCAGCTGTGATTGCCGGAATTCTACCGTAAAAAATACGGTAACAACGGTTTAGGTTTTACGGTTTTAACTTAAATTTACAGTTAAATACCGTAATTTCTTTAACTGATATAATGTTAATATACCAACCTATTAAAGTACTGAAATCTATTTTGTACCTTTGAAATACACTGATAACCACCAAATGCAGGTGGTGATGAGAAAGTCACATGATGAACCAAAGACCATCACAAGCAGTTTTTAAATAATAGCATATATAGAAGGTGCACAGTGTCATTCACACAAGCACTAAACACCATCATGGTGAGACTCATTAAACTGAAATAAGCAATAAACATTAATTTAACAACATTAGATGTAACATATAACCCTAATAAACATAACTGATAAGAAAAAACTAAGAAGAAACAGTTATTTCAAAGAAAAAATGTCAAATTCAAACAGAATTTGAAATGCGACGCAGGGAATTCTGGGAAAGTCAGTTTACGGTTTTTCCCTGTAAATTTTACAGGAATTTACCGTTAACCATTTAACAGGTTTTTACTGTAGCATTTTCACGGTTTTTTACATTTTTCATTTTTTACAGTGTATGTATAAAAGCGGCATCACATCACGATCATGCTTTCCCCCCCACCTTTGCTTGTGTGATATTGCTTAAATAGGCATGCAGTTGTATTCATGACTTTTTAAACACACTCTTACTCACACCTTTATGCACCATATTGTCTTTAAACACACACATGCTGCCTTACACTAATGTCATGTGTTAGAGCACATGGGCGATCTGTTGTGTCCATTGTGTGAACAGGCTGGTCCTCACTCATAACAGAGGCAGTAAAAGTGTCCGAGAGAGAAATATATGACCCTCCTTCTGTTTTCCTGTGTAGGGGAGAATAAGAGTGGACCCCACTGATATTTCACTCCCACCTGCCCTGCCGTTAAGAACAATGTGTGAACTCCTTTATGAGTGAATGACTCCGTCCCCACATTCACTATCTCTCATAACCTGCAGGACAAACAAAGAGCCAAGCACTTCCTATTGCTTGCTTCAGTGAAGGTGCATCTGAGTCTGAAGCAATTTCTCCAAGGAGGAAGTTGCTCTTCAAAAAAGCTGAATGAGGAAGTATTGACATTACAGAAATTTTACATAAATACAACCAAATGAGACATTTTTTATTTATTTATTTTTTACAGAATGGCTTTTTTTGTTTCTCTCTTGAGCTTGCTGCATTCTTATATTGTCAGTTAGTAATATTAGTAGTAATATTATTTCTTATGTACGTTATTCTTATTTAAAGGTTTGGGGTCAGTAAGATGTTTTTGAAAAAAGAAAAAACTTCTATTCAGCAAGGACACATTAAATTGATCAAAAGTAACAGTCAAGAAATTTAGAATGTTACAGAATCTTTGATTTCAAATAAATGCTATTTTTTAATGTTTTGTTTTTAAATTAAAGGACCCTGAAAAAATTTATCATGGTTTCCACATTAATTTTAAAATATTAAGTAAAAATAATAAAATATTAAACAGCACAACTGTTTGCAAATTTATTTTTTTAAATATATAATAATATAATATATCATGCTATTATATATATATATATATATATATATATATATATTTACTGTTTTTACTGTATTTTTGATCAAATAAATGCAGCCTTGGTTTTTAATAACCACACAATTTTGATATAAAAGGTTATATTTACATTATAGTATATTATAGTAATTTAAATGTAAAATATCTAAAATAATTTTTTTAAAAAATATTAATTTTGATAATAATACCAGTAACACTAATATTTGTGTACTGTGAATTAATGCTTTGTATTAATAAATAGTATGTTAATATAACTATACAAATATGATGGTATTGGTTGCCTTTTGATAGTGTAAGACAAATGCTGGTCTATCTGTAGGAACTTTACCTCCTTTTTTCAAAAGTTCAGTCATCCATGTAGACAATGCCTTAAGTGTATACAATAAAAGCATGTTATGTGGTCTCAATGTGCATTAAACCGTGCACATCCTTTTAGTGATGCGGTTCCTAAGATGTTGGGATCAAATTGCAGGTGTATCAAACTAAACGGAATGTGCGTTTAATGTAATCTGCCTTACCAATTGTTCTTTTGTATAAGTATTCAAATAGGTTTTTCAATGTAATGCAAGACTGTAGTGCAGTGAATGTCATTTCCAGGTGCTGTTTGGAAGAGTTCTGTGTATTTGGACTTGCTGCTCTCTTTAAGCACAGCTAAAGGAAACAACAGAGCCATTGGAACAAAAGTCCATCTGCAGATGCTTCCTCTAATATTATGTAACTGGAGGATGTTTCTGGATTTGCTCTGTGTATAGCTATGATGCCATTTGAAGCTTCGCTACTGTAGAAATGCTCTTTATAAGATGTTCATGCATGTGTATGGACAGTATTTTCACATTTTCTGGCAGGCAGCAGATGTGTCTGTATGAGTGGGAACATGCTGACACTTTTTCCTGTGTGTTATTCACAGGTTAGCAGTCTGTGAAGGTGTGATGAAGCTTAAATAGCAACAGACAATAATAGAAATTGCTTATTAAATAGATTAATGTGGTTACAGAGCAATGGTTCTCTACCTTTTTCACTCCAAGGCCCCCCATTATCAAGTTGAGTCACATTTATTTATAGTGCTTTGTACAATACAGATTGTTTCATAGCAGCTTTACATGAATAAACAGGAAATAACAGTGTTGATGTTGTAAAATAGATCATTAATGAAATTAATTCTATTTCAGCTGTAAACCAGCTCTACAGATGACAATAGTGTCATTATTCAGCTCAGTTGAGTTCGTTGTTTACAATTCAGTTCAAAAAGTGATGTTCAGCAATTATGAAAGCAATATGCAAAGGCCTCATGACTTTTCAAGTTGTTTGTGATTTTCTTAATAAATATTAAAAATACTGAAATATTTTTTTACTTAATTTCTACCCAGTAAATTATTTTTAGCTTTGGCGTAACAAGAAATTTGTATATTCATTGTAGGATTTTATTATTTGACATGGCTTGTCCTAGAAATCCAGGTTTTGCAAGACAGTCGTTTTGGGGGTGAATTAATGTAAGAAATATCTTGATTTTAGTTGTTTGGGCTTATTGAAATGCCTGTTTCATCTTATTTTATATCCTTTTGGGTCATCTTGTGGGCTCCGGTCCCCTGGTTGAGAACTATTTTTGTAAAGTAATGTTTATACAGTATATTGATACATCTGATGGATGAAATTTGATTTAATAGTGTTTTGGGTTGGTACAGGTACTCTATAAAACCCTGAAGAAAATCACATGTGCTGCCCAAAAAATGTTCACACACATCACATGCCTGACCACCATGCAAATCCACACCTCTCTTTTAATTTATCATCCCATTCACTCTTACAGCAACACATATGAGCACATTTCCATGCCTCCATTCTTTTATGTCAGCCGAGGGCTTTCATTAGTCTTTTGCATTCGTTTCAGACGTTCTCGTTGGGCGCTGGGCATAACCGTGGCATTCGAAGGCCAATTTAAACCTGTTATGTATACGAAATCAGAGTTATATGCTAGTGACCTAATCTCTGATATTTGCATGAGGCGAGGGTGATAATTGCAGGCTGAAAGCACAATAACGGGACAGTGCGCTCTGTGTTTCCCATATCAATCACCACGAGTGGGGGAGAACCAAGCGGGGTGGCTAGTTAGCGCTGGTTGATTGTTTGCGGGCCCTGACCGCGGCGCTTTTCGGGCAGGCCTGGCGGGGGGTTGGCCGGTCCCTCGCAGACCTGAGTGCAGCCCCCGTGTTCATCCGTCCATTCGGATCTGTCACCCCAGGGCTAACCCAGCCAATGGCTACCCTTTGTCCCTCTCCGCATTCTTCGGGCCCATTGTGTGGGCCAATACCGGTTAGGCTCATCCTTACAATTCCCTTTGTCAGGAGGACCCACAGCACAGAATCCAGAGAGGGGGAGAGAGCAAGCTATCGGACGGAGAGAGAGAGAAAGGGGAAAAAAGTTGCTATGTGGGAGAATGAAAAGACAGAAGAAAGAAAGGGATGTGATGGGCTGTTTTTTGATGCTCTTTTTCAAAGACGTGGAGTGGCCGGCATTCATAGTGTCAAGTGTCAGTGTCTGATCATGTGGGGAGTCATGAAAGCTGTTCACTTAACTTGGAGGCCCCAAACTGAGTTGATCCAATATATTAAACTCTAAATGCAACAGCTTTGCGCAAACATATGTCATTTGTCAAAAAAGCAGCCTTTTGCACAGGTTGACAAGTGATGGGAAATGACCGGCAAGTAGGTGAAACGCAACCAAATGCTACATTGCTGTTTAATGTTAACGAGACAGTTCACCCAAAAAAATCATTTAATCACCCTCATGTTGTTCCAAAGCTTACTTCTTTCTTCTGAAAGTATTCCAAAGTATATTCCACAGAAGAAAGAAAGTCATACAGGTTTTGATTGATGTGAGGTTGATTAAATTATGGAAGAATTTTCATTTTTTAGAAAACTATCCCATTGATTAACCAGTCTTTCATAACACAAAAATGTGCGTCATTCTAGTGAATTGGTTGGTTCATAAAATGATTCATGATTCAAGATTCAAATTCTTCTTCTTTTTCTTTTTTTTTAAATAAGTATTGAAATATTTCATAAAATGCTGCTGTTTATTGCTCAACTCAGTAACCCAGCTGTTTATTTTATTTATTTTTTGTATTTAGTGTAATTGTACCTTGTGTTCCTTTAATATTCATTTATTAAAAACTTCTTATTATGTGTCTGTATCTATAATTTTTCTTTTTTTTCTATTGATTGCTTCATTTTTTAAAATTTACTTATCTGTTAATTTTTATTTTAATTGTTTCTATTTTGTACAACATTTCAGCTGAACCTGTGTTTATTTTAAACATCCTCTATAAATGACTTGACCTAAATGGCCTTATTATTTGTAAGTTTATTTTTTTCTTTTTAAGAAATGTTCAGCTTTATTGTTATTTAATTACTTTAAATTAGTTACTCATAACTTGGTGAACTACAGTTAGCTTCAGTATTGATTATTATACTGTATTCTGCTCATCTTCCTTAAAGGGATAGTTCACTCAAAAATGAAAATTTTATGTTTATCTGCTTATCCCAAGGGCATCCATGATGTAGGTGACTTTGTTTCTTCAGTAGAACACAAATAAGGATTTTTAACTCAAACCGTTGCAGTCTGTCAGTCATATAATGTCAGTCAATGGTGCTCACGGCTTTGAGAGAAAAAAAACATACACGGACAAAACCAAATTAAACTCTGCGGCTCGTGACAATACATTGAGGTCTAAAGACACGAAATGATCAGTCTGTGCAAGAAACTAAACAGTATTTATATAGTTTTTTTGCCTCCGATCAGCCGCACTGTACAACTGTCCTGAGCGCGTTCACAACATCCGGCGCGTGACGCGTCTTCTTCTTCTTGCTTTACAGCGGATCGCAGACTTATAAGTGCATTACTGCCACCTATCTCTCAACTGGACCATTGACACTCTATCTACAATCTCAATTAGAGTCTCATTGACTTCAATTATATGACTGACAGTCTACAACCGTTTGAGTTAAAAATCTTTGTTTGTGATCTACTGAAGAAACAAAGTCACCTACATCTTGGATGCCTGTGGAGTAAGCAGATAAACATCAAATTTTCATTTTTGGGTGAACTATCCCTTTAATGAATGTCTATAAAGACCTAAAAGGGGTAGTTTACCAAAAAAGGAAAATGCTGTCATCATTTACTCATCCTCATATTGTTCCAAACCTGTATGACTTTCTTTCTTCAGTGGAACATAAATGAATATATTACGAAGACATGAGGATGACAAAATGATGACAGAATTTTTATTTTGGGTGAACTATCCCTTTTATGTCATCAACAGCGTTAAAGTAAGTGTGCTATATTTGAACGATGAACCAAAAATATGAACATGTCCATGTGTGCGCTAAAGCATAGAAAACATAAGTTCTGTGACCCGGCGGGAGGGTGTCTGGAATTTCAGCTTCAGCTGAATCAGTGGCAAGCATAACAAGATACAGCCCTCTTTTACTTAAAGCATAACAGCTTTTTGTCGCAAGCCGTGTCTGAAATATTTAATCTGTTGGCTTCTACATTATTCCCAGCCAATTCCCATGTTGTATGATAGGACGGCTTTTGAAGAATGTTATCTGCTGTTATTTCGTAATGTTTGGTCAATGCTCTGCACATTCCAATGACATCATTACCGACTGTGAGTATGCAGAAATCCCGGAGGAGGGATAAGTCGTGTTGAATCTGTAAGGTCACCAATCAAATCAATGTGTAAACAAAGAGAGTGCACACAAACACAAGCACACAGCAAATCTATGACAAGAGTTAATCTTACTTTTGTGCTCAATGTAAATAGCACTTTCTCTTTCACACACTAATCTGATTGGTTTATTTGGCCTGCTAGTTCCCACAGCTCTCGGTCATCGCTTTTGTGTGCATTTGTCGCTATTTTATCGCATCGTGTCCTACTAGCACCATGACACGGTGAATTCCATGGCTGTTTCCTCGACACACTGCGTATAAAAACATAAATGTGATTTATTGATTGATTGGTAATTGGGTGATTGATTGGCTGGCTGCACAGTTGACCAGTTTAAGAATGCTCAAGGGTTCATAGCCTCTTTCTGGGCCCTTCAGCACTGTGTGTGAGTTCGGTAAGGGGTCTTCGCTCATTGCATGTGAATGAGCCGGGCCTCAGGGGATCTAATGCTTACAGGCTAATCCTCAGTGGTGCTGAAGATACTTAAGGCCACTTTATGACTCTTAAAACACATTGTTATCATCCTGAAGAGATTTATGACGTCTCACTGCTGCATTCCACTTCACTTCACTGTTGTAGTGAAGTAAAACCCAACGAGGACAATGGAACTGACTGAAGAGTAAGATTGAGGTTATCTCATGGTGTGGCTTGATAAGTAATGAGACTCAGCAAGGGTTTTGTGTGATTGTAGACTTTCACTTTCTGTAATTCCATTAGATATTCACTGGTTTTCATCTTAGAATGACAGGAAATTTGGGTAAAACTGGGTAAAAATTCAGTCAATTACAGTCTTTATTTGTGCAATCTTGTTTGTTAATATTGCTTTTTGCAGCCATGGCTGAATCTGCAGCAACCAGTGTAGTCCGATTCACTGAGAAGTGACTCTTATGAACCTGTTATTTTTAGTGAATCAAAAACCAGTGTAGTCTGATTCATCAAATGACGTTTCTGCTGTGATTTTGGGAAAGGATCTATGGAATACTCTAAATTATTATTCTAATTCTAAACAGGATATACTGAAATTCCTGAAGAAGTGAAGGCCAGCGAGGACTTGTGTGGATTCTGTGTGGGCCTGGTGAAAGGTCACAGCTCCCATCACAGAGGTCAAAGTTGAAACGACATATGCAATAGAAAATGGTGCTCAGGAAAGGAACAGGGTGACGTGGGTTGTCTTGACGACAACCAATGAGATAACACTGCATTTTTTGAAAATGTCCAGAGCAGGAACTTAGTGAGTACTTGGTCAGTTATATACATTCATTAAAACTTCTTATCTGTCTTTGAACCTAGATTTAAGTTAAGAGATAAACTTTATCTCTTATGTGTGAAAGCTACCATCTTTGAAGGCTTTGACAAAAGAGCAGAAGCCTGTGAACTCAACACAAAGCTTACGATGACAGTAAAAGTTAAATAGACTCCAAAAGCTTCCATCTGGATCTGGTCCCACGTAATTAAACCAAGTACACCCTATCTTCCAGGAAATAATGACACGTCGGACTGCACACATCTCGCCCGTCACCTCTTGACCTTGACATATCCTCGCCCCCCGTCGTGTCGGAGAGAACGCAGTTAAAACATTTGAAAAACGTTTAACCCGCACACCCCAGCCTCTGTTAACTGCGCTACTGCTGCTTTTCATTTACGGCCTCCCCCGTCATCCATCTCCCTCGCTCCCGTTAACCACAGGAAGTCACTCACTTCCTCATTACAGCACATCAAACGCTTGGAGCGACCATAAACCCGCCCCATCGCTGCACCAACACATGCCTCCAATTCTGCCACTGCGCCCCGGCCGCAACCGTTTCAAAAAGCCGCTGATTTACACAAGAGCACTTTGTCTCAGTAAATCTCACGTTATAGACACGAGCTTCATCCAGTTCTTGTTTCATAGGCTCTTTGCCTGAACCGCATTGCACGCTCATCAGCAGGTACATGTCAACGAAGTGATGGAGCGATTCAGGGTTAGCGAGCGGAAGTGTGGTTTTATGGCTCGACTCTCTGTGAACCGCGATGACTGTGTGTGAGTCTGGGATTAGTTACCGTGTATGATCCACACTCAAGCCGTTCGGAGGTGCTGCTACAGATCAGCGTAATAAACCATGTCATTGATCTCAAGTGGTTTTAATCATGGGCCACAAATCATTTTTCTCCTTAATGTTTTAGAGCAATCTACAAATGTGCTATGACTCGAACAATAAGGCTGTGAAATCGAAGCATTTGCTGAAAAGTGTTTCGGTTGGTCTTTTGGAGCGATTAAGTTCACAGTGGTATTCAAGATCAGAGAAGTCGGCCTTTCAGAAGCATGTAATTAGAGTTAAACCAAACTGAATCTTGCATCCAAAGCTTCTGTGCGAGAACCCTTTGAATGGGTTTCCAAATAAAAGGCTGCATGCACATTTACATTTAGCAGCGGCTTTTATCCACACCGAAGTGAGGAACAACATGCATGTACATTTGGATTCAAGACGAGCATCTGAGGCCTCCGTGAATGCGCTATTTGATTTTGTTATTTATAGAAACTGACCACCATAAGAGGATGAATTAATCTCCATTACTCTAATCAAAGAGAGAAAGAGAGTGAAGGGGGTGATTTAGATTTACACAACAGCAGTTTTGGCTATTGTAACTCTCATCTCTTTGACTGTTATGGGATTGAACTGCTGGCCTGTCGAGTTTGGATGCAAATGTAGCCGAGTCGTTGCTAAAGCGAGCGGCCTACAATAAGCACTATGTGACCTGTGACTGTCGTGTGATTGAGATGAATTAACGGGGCATTTTGGTAAGAAGTTGAACAGTAACTTGGGCCAATTAAATGCACGTTAGGCAAATGAATATCTTTGTGTTCATGGAAACAATCTTTGGCATCAATGAGTACCTATGGCTATTGAAGGCCTCGAAAGACCAACACAAATGGTTCTTAATTCACTATAGAATAATGTGAGCAGATGTTGCTTTCTGATAAACACAAACATATGCATACTCTTACACAGTCTCGTATACATGAGTCAGTTATGTTAATTTTTTTCTAGCTATCTATCTACATATACATACTGTATATACATACATACATACATATTATATTTAACGTGCGAAAATTTCAGATGAGAATTTCAGACTCAGTGTGCAGTGACCTTAATGATTAAGGTTCACATGTACGTTCACAAGTAAAGAAAATATGTGATTACTTTCTGCTTACAACACATGACATTTTCAATACAAAGAGTTCATTCCTAAGAACTTCATACATATTTTCCACTTGATTATGAATTACTTTTCCTTTTCTTTTTCATGTTCGCTCTTATATGCCTTTGACCATTATGAAAAACTCCATAGGGCATGTGAATGAGTGAGTGAATGGAAAGGTGGATGAATGAGTGACTGCATGAATGAGAGGATTAGACATATAGAGGGAGGGAGGTATTTAGAAAGTTATATTGAATCAGGAATTTCCTAGAACTCACCAGGAGGGAGGGGAAGGGGGCGTGGAGAGTTAAGCTGGACCCCCGTCCCTCTCCTGCCCCCCTGGTCAGGCTTAGAAGAGGACTCATTCTGTAGCCTTAGTCAGCATGCTCATAGGGGGCCCTCACAATGGAGCTATTCTGCGGACAAAGAGTAGAGTTAATGCTGCTATTCCACTGCGCTGTGCTGCTGGGGGCTCTGCTCAGGGCCGGCGGTAGTGCTGGCTTGTGTTAGCCATGGCGAAAGGTAATTTTCCCCTCAAACGTGGGTCAGAGGTTAAGGTAGATGACAGATCAGAAATCACACATGAGGTAGTGTAGCAACAGGGGGGAATCTATTATTAATTTTCATATCTTTAAGCTGTACTTTAGCAGCTTAAATGGAATGAAATGGGCTTTTTTCTCAGAATTGTGAGAAATAAAGAGAATTGTGAGATGTTTTTTCATTTCCCATAGTGAAGATATCCCATGGCTTCCCATATCTTATTAATTTTTTTTGTTAACAGTATATCCATTCATATACTTGTACAGAGACAACTACAAGTGATATAGATGAGAGTGGACCAACATAGCAAAATTAGCTCAACCAATGGCAAGAGTTTGGGGGCAGGACAACCTTTTTGATGACTAATTGCAGTTGTTGGAAACCTGTTTGGAAACAATATAAGGCTCATTTTGTATTGCAACTGCAGTGCAGAAACACACTTTGGCTTTAAGTAATTTCTTTCATCTCTCAACTGGGCCTATATTAAATCAAAAGGCCAAAAAGAAGTTCGTTTGTGGAGTTTATGTGTATGTGTGTGAATGAACATGCTTTTTTGTGCATGTGTGTGGGTGTGTGTATGCGTGGGTGTCACACACTTTTGTTAAATGAGCTGAGCCTTTGTTAACATGCCCTTAAGCACACCTAACCCTGACACCACAACCTCACCCCTCTCTTTTATCTTCACTCATCTAAGTGTCCTTTATCTTTCCATCATTAACAATTTTCCCTCCTCACACTCCTTCTTGCATTAAAACCCTTCTCATGTTGTTCCAAACCTGTATGACTTTCTTTTGTCAGTGAAACACAAAAGTAGACCTTTTGAATAATGTCCTAGTTTTTGTGCAACTATAATGAATGAACAAAGCTTTCACGATTCAAAAAGAACACAAAAGCACCATAAAGTATCATAAAAATGGTCCATAACTTTTGTGGTATAGTCGCTTGAAAACATATAATAGCTTTGTGTGTAAAACAAAATCAGAAACTGAAATCAGAACAATTCAAACCGCTTATATGGTTGTGGTTCTAAAGATTCACTGACCAGATCTGAATCAAAATAATGATTCATTCAGAAAATGTTCAGATTCTGAACATCAGACTCTGCTCTTTTGAACGCTATGGAACTGCAGAAGCACTTCAGAAGGTTTGAAATATTGTTCTTGAGTCAAATGGACCACTTTTATGGTGCTTTTTAGTCATTTTGGATCTTGACATCTCATCCACTTTCATTACAGTGGCCTGGATATTCACATAATTGTATTTCATGCAACAAAGAAAGATTTGGAACAACACAAAGGTGAGTAGATGAAGACTAGTAAGTGATAATTCATTTTTGTGTGTACTATGCCTTTAAGTGTGTTCTTTATCACAGCATTGCTCTCTGTTGTTGACTTCTGAAAGCTCTGAGGGCACTTATTACTGATGGGTGTGGAGTGGAGGGGAAGTACATTTAAGGCAGTGCAACTCTAGACGGGATCTAAGGTCTTTGTCGGACATAAAGCATGTGGTCTTCTTTCTCCAAAGCGTGGCCTATAATGGCTGTCGTGGTCGTTAAGCGATTGTATTACTCCCAGCAGGTGAAGGGCGAATCTCCTCATAACCTTCCTTTAGTTTTCCTTCCCTTTTGTCGTTTACAAGCCATTGTTTGGGACGAAGGCGAGGAAAAAGAAAAAAAAAACTTTCTGCTGTTCTTTTGAAGGGTAAGCTGTTGTGCCGCTTTGTTAAGGAGGAACTTTGATGTTTTAAGTCTTAAATGGTGAGTCAGAGAAAGTGTTGGACTTCGATATGACAGACTAGGTGAGGTGTCCCATTTCTGAGGGGAGTTTTCGTAGGGGTGTTTTTGAAGGGGATTGGATTTCTTTCTGCTTTCACCTGCTCTGAAGTCCTTGTAAGTTCAGTGACATCTGCTCCGGAGTCTTCTAGAATGGACTGGGGCCTAGTGGGATTGTATTTGAAATTTGCTTTTTTCATCAGCTCATCAGTACCTGATTCCGTCACTATAAACTTTTATGTTACACACATATAATATATGGACCTGCTTACACTTGGTTTTAAGATCCATCTCAGATGATCCGAGCATAATTGGTCTGGCCAGACAGATCGCCATTTACACCTGGAAGTCAAATGCAGCTCGAATGTGACTCATGTCATGTGACCATGTGATCCCACTATAAAAGGGAGAGTTTGTGATTTCATCACTACATACATTACTTTCTGTGTATGCATGCTGCTGTATGTTGATAAAACAGAAAACAATAAAAAGCACAAAAACGTTTGTTTACAAATATACTTACATATTTTTTATGTCTCTACAAACTATACAGTTTATTACTGTAAGTGAACATTGGGAATGTGCATCACATAATCTGTCAATGCATGTTGACATCAGGTAAAGAGGCCAACATTTCTGATCAGATGGTAATATTCCTTTAAAGTTGTATTCCTTTTTGTTGTTTTGGGGCAGTCGTGGCCTAATGGTTAGAGAGTCGGACTCGTAACCCACTGCTCCGGGTGTGTGTTCACGGTGTGTGTGTGTGTTCACTGCTGTGTGTGTGCACTTAGGATGGGTTAAATGCAGAGCGCAAATTCCGAGTATGGGTAACCATACTTGGCCACGTCACATCACTTTCACTTTTTTCACTTTCACTTTATATCATTACAAATTGTACTTTTTGAGGAGAAAATAATTTTCTCTATTCCATATTTTGAGGAGGGAGTAGATGCCATTGCTTACATTTACATCTAAAGCCTGTTCACACCAAGGATTATAACTATAACTTTAACAAAGACACAGTTTTAAAAATCAGTTTAAAGTTAAAAAATAATCTACATCACACCTATAACCATAATGGCAGAAAGGAACAATATTTTTGGAATCACATTCAGAACTGTTTTTTTTTTTCAAGTTGATGAACGATAGGCGTATTGACAGCCAGTCAGAATCCATGCTTCTTGGTGGGATCGGTCCAGTGTTACTTACAATTACACGTACTTTTACGAGTATTTTTATACACTATTATAGTATTTATTAATATCTTGAATGTCACGGTGCACACACGAGGGAGGACACAGGAACACGGAGATAACTCAAATCATAGTCTTTAATGGACATCAGGGCAGGGCAGGGCAGGGCAGG
>JAFVLL020013150.1:20705-60137 GCA_021397915.2 Tor tambroides | reverse complement strand
CTCTTGATCTGCATTTATTCCAGAAAGCAGCGTTTGACCGGCCCGCCCCAGCACACGAGCACGGCACGGAGGACAGCCACTTGGAAGCACAAGCACTGATCTCACGAGGAGCACGGAGCACCAACACACGCCACAGAGACAAGTTTGCACCCTTAAATCACACAACAAGGAAGTCAATAAATGCCCCGGAGGGTGAGTTTATTGACTTCCCCTTGTTGTGTGATTCTTCACCCCGTTACTATATATATATATATATTATACCTAGTATATCAGTCTGGCGAGTAAACTAAAAAAATTTACTAGCCAATGGCGATTCAATTGCCAAGGTTTCCGTAGAGGGTTGTCTCTTCACGTGATCAGTGAAATCTGACTCCTGCTACAATGTGCTGCGGCTCTGCAGCGCGCGCTGTATGAAGCAGACGCTTTGGAGCAACGCAGACCATGCACTCGCACAAGTGCGACCATGTCAAATTTTTACTCGCACACTCTCAAATAATGGTCGCAGTCTAGAGCCCTGTATTAACACACTAGACAGACAAATTCCTCCTCAGGAGGAATCAAGAGCAGATGAGATGCTTTCATCCTGCTGATGTCTGTGCCAACATCTGATCAGCGCACTGTGCTAAACCTCACACAATATCAGAAACATTTCAGCCCCCTCCAAACATTAGTGGTCCTTTTTAGAGCAACATTAGATAACGATTTGAACTTTGAGAGCTGACATGGACTGTTATTCAGCCTCTGTCAAATGGTATGTTGCGACGTACTTGCACTACTACAACCTGGAACAGCCAAGAAAAGTGATCTTTGTACAGGCCGGGACACACCAAGCCGATGGTCAGCCGCCGGCCAACGTCGGGCCGACGGCGAGCAACGGTCGGGCTAGTTTGTTTGGTGTGTTCCACTCGTTGGCTCTTGTCAGGCTCACGTCGGCAGTAGTTTCCCCGATTCAACATGTTGAATTGACGTCGGCAAGAGGGAGAACTCTGATTGGATGTTCAGTTTAGCGAACAAGTCAGTGCCCAAGAATTAAAGTGATGAAAACAAGAATGTAAATGAAGCCGGTACAGACAGAAGGCTGTTTAAATGTTATGTGACCTTTCCCAATCATTCCAATATGCGAATGTTTTCATAACATGAGCTGCTTAAAATGATCAAAGTTCTCAACATCACTGATATTCAAAATGGTAAGCAAGCGCTGATTTGTTTACGTTTCGTATATCTGTGTTTATCTCGTATATCTTTGTTTCGGTTTCTCCTTTTGAATGACGAATATATACGATTGATAGCTGCTGATATAGACAGTTAATTCCTCTCACGCATGCGCAGAACACACGTTAGTTTGCCGTCGGCTGTAGTCTGTGCGGTGTGTTCACGTGCAGCTTTTTGGTCCGACGCTACCGACGCGCGGCGACAACACCGTCGGCTTGGTGTGTCCCGGGCTTAACAGATTTGCCCCTACCTGAATTTAAACCAGCACCCTCTGTGTTAAAAACCTAGATTCTTACCCACTAAGCTACCAGGAACCAACTGGGTTTACAAGGACATCTTCATGATAAAAGGAGATGTTAAGTCCATTTTATATACATTTGAATAAGATTATTGCAGAATTTGATCAAGAGTTAACAACCCATCAACAATGTCAAGAGACAAGATTTTTTTTGCCTATTTATCAGGGCTTCAATGGCCACTGGACACATTTCAGCTGGTCTCAGCTATATACAGCATGCCTACAGACATTCAGGGACCATCTGATGTATATTGCACACAAAATGGCTACAGGATACAACATTAACAGGCTGCAATGAGTGCATCAGGAAAAAAAACTATTAGGATTGGACAAGTTTTGTTTGACAAGTTTCATGGCATTGAATATTTGAAAAATACCAAAAATGCACCAATATAAAAATTCTGACCAATACAAATAAAATTATCATTATTTTTGTTAACCAATAAAGCAGTTATTTTTTATATATATATATAATATACTACTTTTGTTTTAAAAAAAAAAAACAAAAAAAAAACAAACAAACACTAAAAACTAAAAGAAATAGTTTGTATGCTACATGTGAATTTGGGCTTAACACCATAATATATAATATACAGTATGAGAGATTAATACTAGTGCTGTCAATCGATTAAAAAAAAATTAACTAATTGCGATTAATTCCACCTAACATTAAAGTTTTTAAATATACTTTTATATTGCAATTTTGCATTCAATCTTCAAATGTACAATGTACAAACAACAAAGACTGTACATTTTTAATATTTCTTTAATGGCATTTTTTTTATGATTGAAGGCCAGCATCACTGATATCAATACTACTGATGTCTCTATAAAATAGTTTTTTTTCCCCTGAATATTGAACCATTGACTGTAGCCAGTCAGCAGCAGTGTTTTTAGATGGGGGCAGTCTGGTGCATAGGACAGTTTTTAAAATCATTTCAGAGACATGTTCTTACATGTGACGCATATATAACATATTGCTTGTATGCACGCAGTTTTAAGGCAGCTTTAATCGCCTTTTTGGTAACTTCATGCCTTAACTGACGGCATAACTAGGGCATTGCATGCACGTAGTTTCTTTCGCTGTTTGATATGAAATGATACAGGCTACAGCGTGCGCCAGCACCTTTGTGCGTGTATTTGAAGAGCGCGCGCTACGAGCACAGTATCTTTTCTGCGCTCGTTTGACTCGCGCCTGGCGCGGAGGCGAAGTTAGAGCGCGTCTGAAACGTCTCCCGTTTGATGTGGTCATAAAGACGTTCTGCATCTAAATAAACGCAATCCTTTTCAAGAAAAAAGAGAGGCAGCAGTTGCGAATGGGGTGGCCAACCCTAGCCCCGCCCCTGCGTTAATTGCGTTAAATAATTTTAACGCGTTAATCAGAAAAAATTAATCGCATGCGTTAACGCGCTAACTTTGACACCACTAATAAATAAACATTCAACTTAGCTATAGAAAAAAAGTATACTGTTTGAATTGTTGCTTACAAAAATAGAAGAGGGCCCTCTGAGATGCTAGTTAAATAGTCCTAAAAAACGCACAAAATGAAAATCCTGTCAATATTTACTCAACCTTATTTCGTTCCAAGAGCTGTATGACTTTACACAAAAGACAAACAGACATTTTTCAAAATGTCTTTTGTGTTCCACAGAATAATGGATCATGAGATAAAATTCCAACAGGGATTAATAATTCTCAATGAAGGACTTATACATTATATAATTTATACTGTGTCTCTATGATGATGAAAGGGACATTCTGAGGCTGTGTATGTGTAGAGCCTTGAGACTGTATTATATGAAGAATATACTGCACAACATATGCATATTTTCAACTTCTGCAAATTAATTTACTTGTGCATATACTTTTTAATATCTTTATTTTCTTATTTTTCTTTCTTTTCTTATAAAAAAGCTCAAAAATGTACATAGGATAAAAGAATAAAAGGATTGCAAACACCACAATCCAGCATTAGAGAAAGTTTTAAAACATAAATAAATAAAAATTAAAAACTCTGTTATTTGCATGGCATTTCACTGCTAGATGTAATTCAGAAATCTCAGGGGTTTGAGTGGTTTTCTCCAGAGAGAACATGCAGCTCTATGAACTCTCAGCTAGGTAGAATAAGAGGTGATGTTCTAAATATAGTCTTCTCAATTGGTCCAGGGGACTGGACTAAAAAAGCCCTGTCTCTCTCCACTGAGAGGAGACTGTGGACAGAGATGTGCTGTAATGGGCTTTTAACATTTTTCTGTTAGTGATATACAGAAGTATCTAGTTGCTTCAAGCAAAAGCAGCAGCTGCAACATGTTTAAATGCTACTGTTCATGTGGTAACATATCAAAATAATACCTGCCAATGTAATGATTGGCTTTCATTGAATAAATTACTTATATTTTGCTTACTGTATGACTTCACAGCTGTATTTATGAGCATGCTAATCATAAGTCAGACAGCCTGCATTTCAATTATTCTTGCTTACTAAAACAAACTGTACACAAGAGGCCATTCCTCTAATTAACACTAACCATTGGCTTGGTCCAGTTTAGTGCTGAAGGGGAAGATCACCAGTAACGGTGCACTCAGTCATTTTTGTTTACATTTCACTGGGTCTTATATTTCCCAGTGGTCTTTATACTGACAGTTGTCTGCATGCAGTGGACGATGTTACAGTGAAAGAGGCATTTCATATTGTGAGGGCAACAAAACAGCATTTTCTAAGCCACAGATTCTCTGCAAGGGTCAAAAGTACTATTCACTTATTTGTGGAAAAACATCCTAATGAGGAAAAAAATAGATATCTAGGCATAGACCATATGTAAATTTGAGTGAAAAAGGACCCAGTTCTCTTTCCTTTCACACCTTGACTTTAAATTAAAAATAGGAAGAAAAAAAGAATTGTACAGGTTTAAATCTGTGGCAGCAAACAACGATGACTACGCAGATGACATCGTAGCAATAACCTCAACGCTGTACAGTTTTTTATGATGATGTGTGCCATCACATATTTGAAATAATGCAAATGTCAAATTAAAGTGATCCTGTAATGCTTACACCTATTACTGCTCTCAAAAGAACCTCCTGAGATGTTTTATTAAAAATGTTTTGAGCAAAAAAATTTGTGTATTCCACTCTGAGATACATATCCAACAGCTTATTCGCATACTCTCACATAAAGCAATATATACTTGAACTGCTTGATTGTTACTGCTGTCAAATGTAAACTATACTATCACCCAGCTCTAATCTGCTAAATCTGGACAATTGACATTAAGGTATTATAACCATTAATATCAGGAATTCCTGTAAAGCTGCTTCAAGTCCATGTGTACTGTCAAAAGCCATACAAGGAAGAAGCACTCATGGCAGTGCTTGTTCTTCAAGATTAAAACGAATGTGTTAGATATACAAATGTATCATTTCTGCCAAGCAACATCAATTTAAGATGTTCATTTCCCACCTTGTTGCTATCAGTGAACACCTAAACTTCTAACTGCCACATCAATCTGACAGATCCACCCAGTTAGTTGAATTGCAAAGGGAGACCAAAAGCATCATATTTACTGAACTTATACTGGACTTGACCATGCCAGAATTGAGCTCCGCAAAACTGCTAATGGAGTTAAAGTACTTGCCAGATAACTACATATCTCTGACCCAGACATCAGGTTTTGTGGCAGGTAAAGACATTTCCTCCAAGCAAACTGAGCTAAAAGACATATGGGCAGCTGTCCAGCTGATTTTACATTGGATAAAAGCCTCCCCTTTACTCTGCTCTGACAGAAGATACCCAACACCATATCAATAATAATAATACACGTATCATGAAACCTTTAAAGTGGCATGAATTTCAAGCTATACAAATAGAAAACTCAGCTCAGTGGAGAGAGCTGAGATTCTGGACCTGATTCTGGTTTGCTGAGTACTGGCTGAGTGTCCAGCTGACCAGTCACACTAACCCTAAATGCTGATACAGATCGTATTATCATCATGCCCATCTCTGCTCTCAGTGCCCTAGTGTGGCAGTGGCAGGAATGTAGGGGCGTTAGTGAAAACAAAAGCACCGGCAGTAGTAATGATGACTTGGCTTACAGAAACACAGCACCCTGTGCGTCGGGACAATAGTGGTCTCACTCACAGCAACATACACAGAGGAGAGTACGGGGAGATTTAGACCGTCAGCACTCTGGGGGGCCAACGTTGCATTCCTCTCATTGCTGAATCCATCCATTTATCTCTTCATCCATTCAGTAACCAGCAAACACAGCCACTTCCAGCCAATGATTCATCAGTACATCTGAGCAGAACTGTCTGTCCATCTGTCAGCTAGCATGATTCCAATTATCTTTAGTTCAATCTGTCCATCCACACCCATCTATGGGGTTCAAGGTCTCAGCAATTTCTAGAGCAGCTCAATTAATCGAAGAGTTCAAAAGGTACTGGCATGACAGGAATGACACATTTGCATAATTCAAAATATTTTTACTGCTTTTATATATAAATACAAGGTGCAATATTGAGAAATGCAGGAGCTGACCGCATTTCTCTGGATTTGGATTGAGAAGCACATTAAAAACTATTGATCTTCCATCAGTCCTACACCAAAATAAAGGCTTGAGGGCTAAACAAGCATGAAAATGAAGAAATTACTTTCAAAATAAGAACATTTCTAATGAATTGTATATTTCTAATATTTGATATGTATTACTATTATTGATTGTAACAATTCAGCATTACATTCCAATTTTACAATGTTACATTTGACTAAATTCCTAATAGTGGACCAGATCTGTCCAGATACAAATGGAATGCATAACTAAGTTCTGTTCACTATCTTCACTTTTGGCTCAAATGAAACACATCTGAGTTCTGTTCTTTTAAAGAACTTCCTGCTGGCAGCAGGTTATAAGCAAACTTGCTGGTTTGTAGTTTTTGCACACTCTGTGCATCCTGAGACTCCTGTTTCAATGTGCTTTTAGTTATTTGTTTGTTCTACACAGCAACATTATGAGATTTTATAAAGATAGCTCACACAAAAATGAAAATTCTGTCATCCATTATTCACCGTTATGACATTCCATACCTGTATGACTTTCGTTCTTCTGTGGAACACAAAGGCAGATACTCTGAGAAATGTCTCAGTGTTTTTGTCCATACAATGGAAGGCAATGTTAATCAAAATGGTTTGGTTACCAACATTTTTCAAAATATTTTAAAAACAGTAACCGGTTTGGAACAACATGAGGGTTAGTAAAAAATGACAGCATTCTCATTTTGGGGTTAATTTTCCCTTAAAGGTTTATATTCATATTCATGTGTCATCACAATATGACGAAATCAGTCATTTCAATAACATCCATAACAGGCTGATAATTGCATTGTGGGTATATCTCATGATGTGCTACTTAATGAGATGCTGAAATAGGTCAGCATGTGAAAGAGAGAGAGAAGGAAATGCAAGTTAAGGACCACTTCAAAACCTATCCTTGAACATCCTACGAAATGGGATTAAACCAATATCTCAATTCACCTTCAAGCAAAAACAATTCTTCCCTTTTATCTAAAGGCCTACTGAGAGCGATTACATAAGGACCAGATCTCAACATTTCCTATATTAACTGTTTAGACAGCACATACAGACAGTACATTTCGTACTGGACCAGTTTATCATGGAGGAACGAGCAGAAAGTTCAACAACATTCAGCTACAGTTCAAATGGAAGAATATTTTGTCATGTTACCTGAAAAATGACTCAAGTCCAGTACAGAGACTAAAAATAAATCAAATGTGCTCAAACGTAGGGCTCAGTACAGAAGGGATTCTATGCAGCGCCTCGAAATCCCCATCCAGACGAGATGCGAGAGAGCCTGTCCAACTGAATGAGACACTGACGGTCAACAGCAGCACGAGCGCTGACCGCAGATCCGGCCGTAATCCCCCTCCATCCTCCGCCGCATGCTGCGTTAATGTCATCAAATCCCGTGCTCTCGCCCTATCACTCCATTTATACAGCATGCAATAACAGGCACTGCCATGTCCGATTTAATTCAATCATTAAACGCTCTAATCTGACAAAGATAGCCGTCCAAAACACTGGCATTAAACGTTGTTGTGCAATACAGTTAAGTGCATTAGGTTTAGTAGCTACCTGTCCTCCCCTTCCACGAGAATTTGGCAATATCCTAGCGATGCTTTTTCTAGTCTTGGATTCAGACAGCGCAACAGCTAGTGAGGCCAAGCATCCCCTCCACCGCCGCCTATGACAAATCAAAATAACACAGCAGATGGCATCCAAGGAGCCCAAGATGCGAGCTAAATCACATTGCATTGCACTGCATTGCATTTAAAAAGCCAGATACCCTCCGCTCGCACACATATCCCTCACATTAGTGTGTTGAACCGTAATGTTTGGGTGGAAAGCTCACATGATAGTCTGGGCAGGAGTGAATGTGCGCGGTGGACGCACAGACACACGCCGAAACAAAAGGCGAGCAGCATGGTCATTCACACTCACTCACACACGCGACCCGTGTGAGATAACTGAACGTTACATTACCTCACAATTTTGACAACCGCATAATGTGTGGTGGCCATTATTAATTCGCGACGACTAAAGCTTAATCTTTAAACGAACAGCCCGTTACAGATACGCAGACTTACCGATGGCGTGGCTGTATTTTCAAATCCAACGAATCTCAACGTTTATCTCAGGCGAAGACAAAGCGGAATGGTTTCGTCCAGCTCACATAGGTGTTTCTGTTTTCTTCCCCTTTTAAAAGCCAGATAGCTCTGGGTAGTTTTTCCATTAAATCCGCATCCTTGTGTGTGGAATTTTTTTTCTCAGCCCGAGCAGCGCGGGCGGTAATAAAACATGAAGCGAATCCCTCGCGTGACGGTGAGCTCAGGTAACCACGCAGATTTCAAACCGTTATTTCAGTTCTCGTCGAATATTTGAATTCCTTCGTAATTGTCATACAGCCTTGGTGTCCACGCGACCTCCAGCGTGTCGCTCTTGCCTTTCTTTAGTCCAACTGATAGACGAAAGAATGAATGATCGAGGAGGGGTTGCGGGGGCTCAGTCGCATCATCGCGCTCATGCATACCGCGCGAGCGCCTACACACGAGAGACAGCAGCGCGAGAGGGGCACATTTGATTAGTATGTTGAACGCATCCAGCGCCCACGGATGCACAACAACGAGCGAATTAATGTCGCTGTTATTTTTTTAGTAAAGACAGTGATCGTAAAGCCTGTGGGTGCTTTAAAACAACAATTGTGCCGATGAACATCAGAAGACAGAGTAGACTACTTGCTTGTCTGCCTGCGGATGGATATTGCCACCATGATTCAAATTAGATCATGAGATAAGTAAACTTGTAGGTACCATGAGTGAAAGACTGTAATTTGGGTTGCTACTGTAGATAATAAAATAATATCATTAGTCTAATCTGTCGAGTTATATACTGGTATCACCGGTAGTGGGATCCAAAGGAAATTGGGCCCTTTTTGAAGGGTCACCACTAAAATTTACAGGACCAGGACAGACAATGTGCAGACAATCTTTATTCAAAAACATTAAACAGATAGTACACCCAAAAATGAAAATTGCATCATTAATTACTCTTCCTCATGTCTTAATTTTATGAGAATATGAGAATACTTTTTGTGCGCAAAAGAAAAAAAAATACATGCAGAGGAAAGCACGTGCATGTGTCATAGTACTCTTAATAACGGTGGAAGACGGTAGCTCGCGGGAGAAGAATTGTTGAATAAAGTTGTTATTTTTGTTTTCTTTTTCTATGTTTCTGTGCCTTGACCTTGGTAGTACCCTTGCTGTCTATGGAGGGTCAGAGAGCTCTCAGATTTCATCAGAAATATCTTAATTTGTGTTCCGAAGATGAATGAAGGTTTTACAGGTTTGGAACGACATGAGGGTGAGGAATTAATGATGCATTTTTTTGGGAGAAATATCCCTTTAACATCCTCTCCCCTTGCAATGACTTCTTTTCTCTGATGAGGTGTAGACTGGAGTGAGGGCGGGACAATAGTCCCTTCCCTCCATCAACCTGTCAGTTACAATTAGCAAACAACAATGATCCAATCAATTCCTAATAGACAAAATCAAGTCCCATCCTACAGGTTTTCTGGTTCAAGAAGCCGTTTCACTCAGATATACAGTAAGCCTGTCACAGGGAATAAAATATGATCAGAACTCATGCCAACTTTAACAGTGGTTTCAGCTATGGGCCCTTGTGCTGGACGTTCGGGCCTCCATAGCATTTTGCTGGCAGTAGTGAAAAAAGGACGAGATTCCTATTATGCTTATTATTAGGAAGGGAAGCCTCTGATTAATTCGTATCATGAAATAATAAAAGCTTCAAGGCAACTTTGCTATTGACTGGGACTTGGAAATGGGGCTCCAGTAGATACATGAAAGAAACAGGGGCCCTTGTGTTTTTCCAGAGAGGTGATTGGGGGGATGGGGTCTTCGATCCATTGGGGTGGAGGGGCCAGACTGCTTGGGGCCTCTGGGCATGTGCCCCACATGCTGGTCATAATCACAAACCCAGCACATAAACAATGCATCAGGCCATGCATGTGCTACATCCATCACATGCCAGATCTTATAGCAGGTGGCTATACCTACACATGAATTAACATAACTTGCAGGTGATAAAGAGGATCTTACACCAAAAGCATATATGTCAACACATTCAAACAGTTGATTCAAAACTGCTAGTCTAGCATGTTCCCCCATAAAAAATACTCTTGCCAATGGAGCATAATGGACACTGTCATTGACATTTACATAACAGCAGATAGGTATTCAAACATTTTCTTTATATATGCCAACTGACCATGTTCATGCCCTTATCTAATTCCGTTGGGTCTCACATGTCATTCACTTTCAAATTTACATATGCTAGAGATCTTTTTATCCCTTGCTCATTATCTGAGTTCTCTGTTGCAAAAGTTGTTTGAACAAGAATATTGCACACACTTCTAGATGCACACACTCTCATCAAGACACACACAACACAAGCACCTCAAGTTTATGCACAAGTATTCTTTTGATACTGATAGTCTTTTAATCAGATGAAAATGGATTGCTGATCATAGATTACAGATCAGGTTTCTTTCTGACTCAGGGGTTGAATTTACTTTTTATGCAGTGATAAATGTCTCTTATTAATGTCTGTCTGACTCTCTCTTTCTATCTAAATCTCCACCCCTCCCACCTACAATAGTCCCCATCCCTACCTGGTCCCCTCTTTTGAAAGAGCCCACAATAGTGTGGGAGATAAAGGAAAAGAGCTGAGTGGGCAGCACCGTGTATCTGTGGGTACTGGGGCCCTCTCGAGCTGGGACAAACTGGCTGAAGCTCTGCTTACATAGAACTGCTTTCTGCTCACTACAGCACATTCAGTCTCTCACTCTGTCTCTCAGTCTTTTTTAGTTTTATCTTTTAATGTCTGTTTATCTCGGTCTACAGTTTCCCTGTAATTCTGTCCTACTGTCCTCATATAAAGGACATGGCAGTGTGGGTGTAGAGAGGTTAAGGTGGGACAGGGTTTGGGGTTGCCAAAATGAATTTTGACTTATATTTACTTTTATATATAATCATTTCTTTCAAAAAGGGAGTGTGTGTGTGTGTGTGTGTGTGTGTATGTATATATCTGTCATGACATATATCTGTCAATCTCTGAGGGATTGGCATGGTAATGTACATGACAATGTTAATGTGTTTGGTCTTGGCAGAATAGATCTGCTACACTGCTGCTGCTGTGAGCATGTAAGAAATACTGCTGCTGCACATATAACATATATGAAAGAACCCCCATATAGCATAATCACCCCATAGCAGATCTATACAGGTGGAGCTGGGGAAGGTGGAGGGTTTCTGAAGCGTGCTGGAACTGCAAGCACTAACCAATATTTGGATCTTGAGCAGCAAGCTCATTGGCTGCTGATACAAAAAGAACCAATCAGCTTTGGACACACACACACACACTCAGAGATATAGATAGATAGATAGATAGATAGATAGATAGATAGATAGATAGATAATCATCTCACAAGTACAAAAAATGATGTAAATCCATTTGCAATAGAGAATTATGAGCACACAGTTGAGTCTGTGTGTATTTGTGTGTTTTGTGTGCAGAAGCAATTATTTTTGCCTCAGGCTCAATGCATGTGTCCAGTTTTGGATCTTCAAATCTGTTGGCTCCGACCACCAGCGAGATTGTGCTAAGATAGATAGAGACTTTAAAGTCTGTTGCTGTGCACAACACTCACACAGCACTGATGCTGTGTAGATCAAATAGATGACAGTGTAGTAGTTCTTGTTTCTTGATACCATTGACTGATGAGGTACACTGATGCTGAAGTCACGACTGTGCCCAAGAGAAACCATATGATTAAACGCAAATACAAACTACGATGGCCCTCCTTTTCCCTTTCTCTCTCTTTCTTCTCCCCTGTATCTTTCTCTCTTCCACTCTCTCTCTCTCTCCGACCTACTAAAAGATATTTATATTCCTCTCACAACCTCCTCGAGTCATCTCATTGGGACAAGCAAACTATTTCTGTTCTCTCTCTCTTTCTCATTCTCACACCACCAAGTTCTACCTATCCTCCAGAAACAAGTTTTTGAAGGTCACCTAGCTGTTCCCATTTAGACCACAAGAATTGTTGCCATAAAAATAGGACGTAGGAGATATAGAGGCAGAGTGAAGGAAAAAAGGGATCAGGATGAAACCAAAGAGAGTGCACCGTAATTTAGGTGATGACATTTGAGGCAAGAAGAAATAGATGTGGCTTACATCACTAAAGAAACCAGGTTACACTCAACTCTAAAAACAGTTATAGAAGTAATTCCTCAGAATTACCCAGAAACGGACAAAAATAAACAACAACATGAATAAAGAAGCAGGCTGTAGAAGGATGATCCAACCTACTATAGATTTAGTACTGTAACTTATGATATAGAACCAAATAAAAATATTCTTACATTAAATATCAACCTGCTTATTCAAATTTTGGTCTTTGTATAGTGCACAATGTACAGTAGTTTCTTGTGAAGGTGTCACAGCTGTTATAAAGTGTCTTATTGGAAATTGTGAATATCTGTTATGATGGCTAGGAATCCAAATGATATTATAAATAAAGAAGAAACAAGAAGGGTGTGACAAAACTGACAAGAGAACAGAAAGGAAAATAGAAGAATGGGAAATGCGATGGGAAGATGACAAATAGGTTATTTCTCTGGTATGTTTATCTCCGGCCCCTTCCCAGCATGCATTGTGTGGACAGTGGCAAATGATACAGCCCTTACAAGATGCTACAGATGGCTGAGCAAGTGTGTGTGTGGGGCAAGTTTTGCCTACGTTGTGAGAACCAAATGTCCCCTCAAGGATAGTAAAACCTGAAATCACCTACATTATGAAAAGCAGAATGTAGCCAATATTTCCCACAAGGAAAACAGCTTTATACTAAATAACAATTAACTCAAAATATAAAAAATGCTGAAAGGTTTTTGTTAGGTTTAGGAGTAATATTACAGAATAGAAACAATACAATAGTCAATGAAAAGTCCACACTATAATAGAAAAACAAATGTGTATGTAGGCTACATTACATAATGCTATCACTCACCAGCACACTAACCTAACACAGATATCTGACAGTGGAAAAAACTACACAAAGAATAAAAAATGATGAACAGATGAGAGGAGAAAGTGATGAGAAAAAGGACACACATTCTCACGCTGTGTGTACTGGGCGGCATTATTCCCTAAACACACACTCACATTATCAGTTTAGATAAAGTTACATGTTTAACCCAGATATCCCAAAAAAGTTCTGCCCTCAAACTTTAGCTCAAAACTATTTAAATCAATCACCGACCTAAAATAGCCATCTTAAACCAGGGCGCACTGACTTGTATATATATATATATATATATATACAGTCCCTCCCTCACTCTCTTTCTCACAAGCTCATTACAGCATCTCATTCTGAATTTTGTAGAATACAGGTAGAGTGACATTGACGCTGTTATCATTAATACTATGAGCCTGGAGACACGCTACATGATTCACTCGCTGTGTTCACTAACCGTGACTTTGATACAAACTCAATCTCTGACCTCATTAGAAAGAGAGAGAGCGGCAGAGGGATAAAGAGAAAGAGAATTAAACAACATAGAGAGAGCAAGAAAGAGAAACAGATAGAGTTTGAGGCTGTGTACGAATCAGGTCAACTGAGATTTAGCAAGATGAGGCGTGAGTTTTGTTCTGCTCTGGGTGAAACACACATTCATGCACTCCAGAATCAAACCAACTGATGGGATCTCCTGATGACAAAACATCACATATCCCAAAAAACTTCATTTCACATATAAATGAGTGGCTGCAATCGACACTTTCATGTGTTTAATTCACCAAGAGCATTTAAGTCACTCAAATGTGTGTGTCCTATATTTTAGGCACCTCTGGGTTTGGTAGCAAGGGACTTGCTGACCTATTCATGAGTGCTTCGTTAATTATGCTAATTAAGACTTAACAGGGCTGAGGTCTGCAAAGCCAAACATTATCTCATGAGGATGAGCTGTACACACAGGCACATTAATATGAATGTAATATAATCAATTAAATAACACATTGTTCATTTAAAAACATATAACACCACACAACAGATTGTGCAGCTTACATAACCAAGTTATGCCTTTCTGTATGTTAAAATATCATTTGCTCCACCTCTCTCTATGCAACTGGAATGAGAACAGCTATCAGAACATGAGATGTTTCTTGTTGCTATGCAACCAGAAATATGGGATCTTGGGTTATAATGTGCTGTGTATGGCACTACATAGCCATTCAAACGCAGATCCATCTGCTTCAGTGGCACAATGAGGTAATGCATGTGAGGATCCTTAAATAAATGCCAGACAGACTCTCTAGAAGGATTGTCATTCTGTGGTGCAGTTCTCGGAAAACTATTAGAATAGAATTGTAATTAGAGAATAATTCAAACTGTGCATAAACGTAATAGAGATTCGAGGAAGCATGTCGTTTATATTGATGGCATTGTGCATATTCGGAAATTCAGACTATATATAGGGAAGTTAGTTTGTTCAGTCCTCAAATTTAGAACAGTGCTTTTGACTGTTAGTTTGTGCATTAATGGCAGGGGTTTCTCAGTGACTCTTCATGCAGGTTTCATTAGTAAGCGTCTGTGTTTAAGACTGTTTAATCATTTACTTAAATAATTTGTTTGAACACTAAATTAATTGAGGAATGAAACAAGTGACTACCTGCCTGCATCCGAATCCAAGTATTCCACCAAAGATTTTAAGTGTGCATCCAATGACAACATTTTAAATGCATATTTTATTTGTATTTAGTTCAATATCAGTGAGAAAAAAACAGTTCAGAGAATGTGACATAAAAAATAAACTACAACACTAATAATACATATTTGGGCAGTTCCATGAATTTGAAAGCTTTATAATTTTTTAAAAAAGTTTTCACAAGTTTCTTGATTTTTGTTCTCATCTTTGACAGGGTTTTAAAGTACATCTTATAATCAGTTTTACAAAAGCTATTTGAGTTTTTTTTTTCCTGTCAATCTAAAATAAGAACAAGAAAGGGCAATAAAAATAGTTCTGTCATAACATGGTAATGTACATGACAATGTTAATGTGTTTGGTTTTGGCAGAATATATCTACTACGCTGCTGCTGCAGCAGCAGAGCAAGTACCGAGACTTGCTACTGCCAATATATCCACAACATGCTGCTGTGAGCATGTAAGAAATACTGCTGCAGCACATATAACATATATGAAATATGTAATAGCCCCCATATATAGCATATATGGAATCACCCCATAAGAGATCTATACAGGTGGAGCTAGGGAAGGTGGAGGGTTTCTGAAGTGCGCTGTAACTGCTATAGCAATCACTAGCCAAGTATTTGAATGTTGAGCAGCAAGCTCATTGGCTGCTGATACAAAAAGAACCTATCAGGTGCACCATGTGATAATTTCGTCATATCAGATTAAGTTAAGAACCTATCAGCCTGCGCCATCTTAGATATGGCCAATAACTGATGTGCTGCAGAAAGTACATTTATCCCAGTATGAATATTTCTACTAATGACTGCATTTACAGGATAACAACTTACTATCCAATGAAGCCACAAGAGAGGAAGGAGATGGAAGTGTGGCGACACAACCGACAGTGTAGGTCACGTGACAATGCCAACATGACAGATGTGCAGTAGTTTGTCCAGAGTGCATTCATACTACACACATGCATACTGTATATCAAATGTAGTATACACTCAGTCAGTATGCAATTTCGGATGCAGTGAGTCATTGAATCATTCAGTCTAACAATTTGTCCAAAACACTACTTCATTCAAACACATTCACACAAACTTTGTAGCTCTGAGCAATTTGAAAAAATATATCTGTTGTGTGCTGGTTCCTGATAGCAACCAGTAAAATAATCAGGCACAGACACACAGGATAGTTCCTAACTAATGACCACAGTCCCACTGAATGACAGCAAATGCCTACCATCAATCACAAGAGACACAGGTAGAGCTCAGCAGATAAACAGATTGTCACAATGAGGCTCTTTCCTATATACCCGATTAAGGACTGTGAGTCATACTGCACAATGAGACAAAGAAAAAGTATTTCTGAGCAGAGGAATGACTCACAGTAGACCTAATCACATGCTTTGCTCAGGAATGACAAAAAGAGAAAGATACAGATGACAAGTGGGATGTGTAGGCTGATGAATGGAAGGATAAATAAGAAAGGAACTAATAACTTAAATATACTTAAATATATCATTTCAGTCACACCCTTATCAATATCATCTTCTTTTTCTCCAACAATAGCATCAGAGTGCAGCACTCAGTCATGATTGGCGATGGCTCCCCCGAACGGCTAAACTGATTTAGAGCAGTAGAACATAATGACCTTGTTTACTGAACCCAGCCTCTGAGTCCAAATACACAATTTTCACCAAGTGGCTGTAACACCGTTATGTATCTGAGGCCCTATGGTATTTTAAATCCCCTCCCACATCATGAATTGATGAAATATAGAGATCAGAATCTTGCTTTGTCATCACTGTGTCCTTGAGCAAGGCGGCAAACCCCAGGTGTTTCCGCACGAACTATCTCTGTAATTAGTCTACTGTGAGCCACTTTACATTAAGACAGTTGTCTACAGTTTGACATCTAATTATAAATATGAAGGATTATGGATGGATAGACTAACAGACACATTCCTAGTTCTTAGAGGACAAGGTGCCTTGATACTTTATTTAACATGCAAATCAAGTGAGATGCACGAGTCCTAACGTTTAGTGTCACAGGAGACCTTTGGAGACACTTACTATTGATCTTCCTGGCATAGTCCAACTGGTAAATATGTTTGTTAATTATTATGTTTCATAAATAGCACTGTAACTGTTTGATTTTAAAATAAAATATGCAATCTGTGATTTGAGAAGTATTAAAATGTTTGAAGGATGCTTTGGGATAGAGGGGATTTAACATATGGTACATGGTCTATAATGGATTAACATAGAACTATTATAGAAATCATACATTCTGAACTGTAAGAATACATATATAAAGGAAATATGATATTTACTCTTTAACTGTATGTTATATATTTTGTGATAGTATATGTGTTTTTGACATGATGTGTAAATAAAGCCATATTAAGTTTAGCTATAATCAGCATAATTGAATTCATGCAGATTACCCGTGATTAATATGTGCAAAAATGATACTGACAATTTTGACAAAAGATTCTTAATATGTTGAACCTCCATATCAAAAGTGTGAGACATCAGTGAACTTATTTCAGTAAGCTCTATACATGACTAAATGGAACTCCATAAATATGAATGTCAAATAACAAATCCATAAATTGTAGATATAGATATTACATATTATGTCAGGATTTACATCTGCATCCATCCATTTGCAACATTTACAACATCAAACGCACTAAACGCAACACACTCTTCCATCACTTATCAATGTCAAACTATAATTTGGTAACTCACTCATTTAAGAGAAAAATTGTTGTTAATTGCCTCAACAGCAGAGTCAAATATGAACAAACACAGTTTAAATTTTGGATGCTGTAAAGACTAATTGTGAGAGTTATTTTCTTGTTCCACACAGGCCACAAAGAGAGAGCGAGGGAGAGAGAGATGGCTGCCAGATCTGTCTGTGTGCTGGTCATCTCTGCAGGTTGGTAGCTTCACATCTGATCAAAATAAATTCATAATTACAGCAAAATCATTACAATGAATATCAGTCATGAACAGGGAACCAATAAGATTTTTTTCTCCTGGGTTTAGACTGGAGAGTCACTATATGCCTTTACAGTCTTATCTAAAGATTTGGGACAATGAAACATCACAGAGTCACAGGGCAATGACCAGTAGCTACAGTATAGCAGTGGGTGAGGGTGATTGATGAATATTAAAAATGTCAAATATTACCAAAAACATCACATGTTTTCCTAAACTGTACATTCCCTAGACCTGAGAAGGAGAACCATAATCTTTTGCCAGAGCAAGCTATGGGTTATCAAAAGATAAAGATCCATCAGTATCTGTTCCATCTTATTGATCTGTTTATTATTTATGTCTTCTTTACATTCTTCATGTAGTGGTGATCAGTGTGACTGGAATGCTGGCATCTTGGATAATGGGGTGCGAATTTTTATAATCCTTTAAAAATATGTGACAGTCTACTAAGAGTTCGTAATAATTACAGGGTTTTTTATTCATGTCTAGGTTTCAACAATCTGAGATTAGAATGAAGTCTTCCATAAATTTATTCACAGTCAACTCAGATGCAGTTCGAACAGAAATGACAACATTAGCGAATGCATTAGATGTGACTGAAGGTGTGTCGAACACGCCGAAGACACAAATAATCACAAACATTCCAGGAACTACATCAGTGAATATGATGTCTGGATCATCTGTGGTATCAAGAGCTTCATCCGTTGCTATTGCCGAACCCTCTTGGCAAACAACAGCTGAGACAGCAGCAGTGAGTGCAGCTGGGGCAATGAGATCTACAGCTGGGGAAACAATCATCTCGTCTGAGACCATAGAGAAAGATAAGATACACACTTTACCTGGAACAAAAAAGGCCGAAAGACCGGAAACAGCAGAAACAACAGTTACCACATGTACACAAATAAAAGAAAGTGCCAATGCGGAAACATTGACAAATACAGCTCAAAAAAACCCCGAACCTGAGAGAGTAAGTGAAAGTGATATCATAGGAACACAAAAAAGTGAAACAGATGTGACAATATTTGAGAACCCAGCAGAAATAAGCATCACACCCAAACAAGAATCAGGGACAACCAGATTTGCTCCAACTATAACAGCTACAGCTAATATCAGGAGTGCGACTCCGATACCAGAACCAGTGACAGAAAGAGCAACCAGTTTCATTGCCAGTGAACTGAAAACTTCAAAAATCACGCCTGAAAATAAAGTAACAACCAAAACTAGACCAGACATCACATTTAGGACAGAAGCAGTTACGAGTGAAACAAAAGCAGATTTAACTGAAGGAAAACTAGCACCAACCACCATCATAAAAAGACCAAAAACAGCAGGAACAGGGCCATTTAAAGTTGAAACAAGTGAAAAAAACACAGTTAGACCACAAAAATCTTCTCAAGCGATAAAAACTTCAAATGGTGCAAAAATAAATGAGGCTACTAGTATACATCTTATAACTATGATTCAAACTGCCACTGGAAAACAAGCAAAAACAGTGGGAAAACAAGCTGGTACAGGCATAACGATAAAATCAAATGTATTAACAACAAGTAAAACCATTGTAAATGATTTAAACACCGTTTCACCAGAGAAACAGACTGCTAAAGTTTTGGACAAGTTGACAACTCGGTCACACAAATCTGTATCGCCTTGTACAGGTAAATGTCAAACCAAATCTACTACTAAGAATACTACAAGCAGACAAGGCCAGGACAAGAAGCCCCTGTCCCATAATAAAATTTTTTATTCTGCCATCACTATGGGCAGCATATTGGTTATATGTGGCCTTCTAGCTCTTGTTGTGTTTATAAAGGATTTTATATAAATAAGATGCTCAGCATATTCAAATGTTGGTTAATTGTTTCATGAATTAAAATTGAGTATTTGTTTTGAAATGTAAATAAACAACTAATTGAATAAATAACTAATAATTAAACCTGTAATTATTCATTTTGAATAAACAACTAATTCATTAAGATGAATTCAGATAATGACTGTTGTTTTTTTCCCCAATAACTTCATAAAGGGATAGTTCACACAAGATGAAAATTCTGTTAACATTTACTCATGTCATTCCAAACCTGTATGACTCAATAAACAGCCCAAAAAATAGAAACTCAATACAAGAACTGAGAGCATTAAGTTTTCGTTACCTGTTGTGCACAAAACTCAACCTACGCTACGAAGATGCTCCGCCCCCTTGTCACAGGTCGGTCAAAGCCCGTGATTGGTCATCTCTGTTAAATCTTGGAGCTGCTGCTGAACTAAATAATTGTTCTTGACCGCAACAATTTTCAGGACTGTGGCATTATAGTTTGAAATGTAAACAGATAGCACGGGATCTATTCTCATCCGTTACTAGTGTGGTCAAAATCGGTTGTTTTTCAAAGTACAACAGCAAACAACAGATTTGGGCCACGCCAGTAACGGATGAGAATAGATCACGTGTCCCTGCATACTGAGTCCGCACGGCCTCGTTGGCGCAGTTAGGCAGCGCGTCAGTCTCATAATCTGAAGGTCGTGAGTTCGAGCCTCACACGGGGCAAAAAGTTTTTAGCCATAAAACGGCGAGTACACGCTTACGTACCGGTGAACACGCTCTTTTGTTGGCTGCGTCAGATATATAGGGTGAGTAAATTCACATTGTACCGAGTGTACTACAGAGAGACTCTAAATGGCCTTCATCTAGAGACAGAGAGGGAAACAAACTAGAAATGCGGTGGCAATATAAAGCTTTACTCGATTTATATAAAAATCGTCTTGAATGTAAGAGTTTTATAAATGTGAAAGGATGTCTTCAACACAATGTTATATTTGTGTTGTTCTACTACCCCCTAGTGCCAGAAACAAACAAAAAAGATTGTTCTTGGTTTTGCCACTAGGCGGAGGTAGAACACCACAGACTGCTAATACTGACTCTGAGGAATGAAGGGTGGAATATGAAGAAAATTGTAAACTGACCCCAAAACAAGGTGCTTGTAATTTATTTTTAAAAAAGTTCCCTCAAAATATTGTTAAATTTCAGTTGTTTTTGTAAAGCCAATTTCCTATATCTCTGTACACCTGTAAACCAATCACATCATAATGTAATAAGTATAAGAGCTGATCATTTTGTTCATCTTACTACAATGTGCTATAGTAGCTCTATTACTATTGTAGTTACTTGATTTTTTCTCTCTTTTAGAGAGCAGATGATACTACAGCTGGTAGTTCACAAATGAATGAGTGTAATGCTGCTATTTTTCATAGCAGCTGTTATTACTCAAAGCAAAATTAGACCAGTTTTTTAGAATCAAGTGGTTGATATGATTGAGAGTAGACCCAATATTTTGTGTTCAATTAGGGATAATGTCTATAGAAAGATAACCAAGCTGACAAATAAGGTTTCTCTCACTGTAAAGCAGCTGCTAGATTAAATGTGTATTTTCTTAGTAAAATTGGCCCCGATTTTCTACACCAAAACACCCTGCTACAGCCTAATTATAATTAATGAAAGAAAAAGCACAAGTATATAGAGAGAATCACAGTCAGTGGCACTCAGCGTTGAGTTTGTCTTCTTTTTTCTTGTTTATTAATTTATCTTCATTTCTTTGGTATATGCACTTGTGTAGTTATTAGGTCTAGGTTTTTTGTTTTTCTGTGAAAAATAACCTCACAGTTCTGTCTCATTAAGAAAGCAAAAACTATTTAAGAAACTGAAAACTTTTTTTTTTTTCATTATGTTTCAGTAGAACATTTTTGCACAATTTAAATGGTTTAGAAAACCAAAATCATCACTGGCATCTTTGTCAATGACTAACTTCATATAAAAACAATAAGGTTTTCAGTGCAACCAAAAAAAAAAAAAAGAAGATGGCAACGGTTGCATTATCGAATAAAGAGAACAATGTACAAACAATGTACAAAGAAAATTAATAGAACAAAACACTATCAATGGTGAACACCACAAATAAAGGAATATCACAAAAATCAAATGATCGTTGATATCAAACTGAAAGAGGGCAGAAACCAATAAGAAAAAAATACTTGAAAGTCTGACAAATTTAAATCTTAAAAAAAAAGACAAATTAAGAAAAGAAATACAGAAAAAAACAATATTTAACAAAATGGTGAGCTATAATAAAGTTAACCAAAACGTGCCGAGCAGCAACATAATTACAAAAAACAAATGAACCCAACTTAAGTTAGAAGACACATTTCATCCAATGACAATCCCTCATCCAGCAACAAACACATTTTCAAATGGCTGCAAACAGATATGAATAAAAGCATACAATAGAAGCAACATAACATCTTAATATTTAAGAAGTTAATGATTAATTCCCAACATAAGAAAATGATTAACAGGAAATGAGAATGTGAAACATAAAATGCTTTTTTTGTGTGGGTAAATTTATGGGTAAATGTTCATAATTGCAGTTATACTAGATTTGATGTGTATTAGTGGTGGCATATGAATATTTCTGTATGTACATGAGAGAGAGTGTGGGCTGTAGAGGCGTTAAACTGTGCTGTTACTGAGCCCTAGCGCGTATACACACGTTTGGTCGGCGTGCCGCTACAAATCCGAGTTTACAGTTACATTTGAATGAACCGAGGGTGTTAATACAGCGTGCATTCTTGCAGGGGCTCTGCCCTGTCCCTCGGCCCGCACACTCATCGATATCTAGAGGAAGAAAGAGAGAAGGAGCCTCAAAATATGTCTGTCCATACACTTACAAATGATGAAATATGTCAACTTCAGGAACAGGACCTTAATGATTAAGTGTGGGTGTGTTTGACCATCTGCATTCATACTCACCTATACAGCGCGTTCGTGAGTGGTCCAGTACAAATCCAGTATTGCACTCGCACATCGTACCCAGATAGGAGCGCACGCACCGGCCATTAGCACAGCTACACTCGTCTGAGTCTTCCTCTGAACTGTCTCCCTCTGAACATGCGAGAGTGACAGAAAGAGTCGTGAAAAATTGAGCCAGTTTTGAGTCTTTCTGTTTTGCTCAAGGTAAATAACACTGGCAAGGTCACCTGGGTTGTAATTGGAGAAAGCTGCCAGGAAGTCCCCTTCTCCGTCAGACTCAGTCTCCAAATGCATCTCACACAACCTGTTAAAAAGCACTGCACACACACACCGAAACAAAATAAAGTTATGTTTGATATTTCATTTCATCTTAGTACATCACAGTTTCATCATTTTCTACCAGCTTTCCTTGTGTAAAAAAGAAAATTCAACACTGACAAACATTTTTTTCTATTACATTCATTCAAAAGTTTGAGTATGATTTTTTTAAAAGAAGAATGTATTACTTTATTCAGCAAGGATGCATGAAATTGCAGTTTACTTTATTTTGCTATCCTCACTTACATAAATGAACTATAGTGTCCTGCACCCATCTGAATAATGTCTGTGTCTGGATCATTTTTGGTTTGACTGTATATGCAGCCTTCTAAGCATAAGAGCCTTTTTTGCGATACCTGAATTTCTATTTGGACAGGTCCGGCACTCTGGGCCCCAGCCTCGACCGTAGTGACAGCAGCACTCAGAGTACGTCACGGTTAGCTCATTTCGTGGCATAGTGCACATAAGATCCTCATCAACCTCCTGGAAACATATGTCCTTATGTGCTGCGGTGCGGTCTGAGAAAGACAGAGATAAGCAGGACATGAAAAAAGAACAAAATACAGAGGGTTCACAGAAGAAGAAAGAAATGTAGGTAGAAACAAAGCCAACTCCTAGGCTAACACTGCTAAAACATCTTTAATGGTCCATGCTCAGCAGTCATGTGGTGAACCGAGGCCAAACCACATGAAGGCCAATAAGAAAAAAAAAACAGCTTCCACCAATCACAAGTCTGCATGCTGATTACTCGTGATACCCACCATCATAGACGCATTGCTTGAGGGCTGCACTGAAGGTGTGTGGCTGCTTGCAAATGCAGTGGAAGGAGCCGGGAGTGTTGACACATCTCCCGTTCCTACAGTAGGAGGGATCCTCACACTCATTCACATCTGAAAGGTGCACCACAGACACACCCGTTACTAAAGAGATATACAGAGAGAAGGACAGATAGAGAGAAAAAAGCAGGAGGGAGGAAGACAAGGAGAGAGACATCAGAAGCACACAGTCTTTGGTGAGAACTTCAATAAATGCCTGGAGTTATTTCATCTTTACTATTCCAGGAAGAGCAGTTGAATTTCTTAGGAAATGAACAGCCCAATACATTTTGTGCCATAATAAAATGGACCTTCTGTACATTACATTATAAGAACTCATGCCATTTTTTAGGATGACTGTGATGTTTGCGTAAAACTATACTCACCCGCCTGCTCCTCAGGTGTGACGCAGCTGTTACGGTCGGTTGCCAGAATCCAGGGAGGAGTGCAGATGCAATAATAGGAATCTTGGGTGTTTACACAGTTGCCATTTTTGCAATTACCAGGGTCCTGACATTCATCCACACCTGAAGCAAAAAATGTAATGTCAGGATATTTGAGTTTGCAATAATTATATAATCACAATAGTTTATATTGCACTTATATTTCTTTTTTTTTAATAAATTAAAAATACATTAGCTAGTGGCTACCATTCAAAGATTTGGGGTCTTCTTTTACTCACCAAGGCTTATTCAATTTTACATACTACATTTATTAAATAAAACATAAAAAAAACGTGAAAATGTGAAATATTAGTATAATTTAAAATAACTGTTTTTTTTATTTTAACATATTTTGAAATGTAATTTATTCCATCTCTGCCATTACACCAGTCATCAGTGTCACATGATCATTCAGAAATTATTCTAATATGCTGATTTGATACTCAAGAAACAGTTCTTATTATTATTGCAAACAATGGTGCTGCTTAACATGTTTTTAGAAACATTTCAAAAGTACAGCATTTATTTAAAACAGAAATATTTTGAAACAGATTTCCCTGCTGTCACTTTTGATCAATTTAATGCATCCCTGAATAAATTACTAGTTCTGTAAAATTGTTCCAGTGAACGTTAGTGTCTAAATATTCTATTTATTCTATTTGATAAATATTTATTAAATTTAATACAAAAAATAATACATATAAAATAAATCCTTGCTGAATAAAGTATTCATTTCTTTCAAAAATTGCACTTATCTTAAACGTTTGAATGGTAGCATAAAAATATTGTGTTTATTATATTTTATATATATTTATTATATTTAATATGAAATGTAACAAGTGTAAAATATATTAATTAAATGTAATTACGTTTTTTTAATTGTAATGTGTGATTAATAGAATTTTTATTTCGTTTTTGAATTTCGCTTCCAGCAACTATGAAAACACCATGCTACATTCCGTTACTTTCCTTTAAAGTGGTGTGTTGTCTCCCTTCCTGTGTTAACATCAAAATCAGTCAAAACATGTAATGTTACATCAAAACATGTGCAGTTATGTCTTGAGTGACTATAAACAGTTGGGAAAGTAATCGAATGCTTGTCAGTATGTTAGCGCTGTGCATAAACCTGCTGCTGTCTCTGTTATTTAATGTTAAACAACAGAAAACAAATGAATCATTCAGTGCTCTTCATTGAATAACTTTAGTAACTTATAAGAATCAATGTATATTTAATTAACATGGTGACGTCTATGCAGTGTTTTATTTGCATTTGATTACTTTATTCATTTTCTGGACAGTAGGCTATTATATTTTTAAGGCTAAATTTTTTATTTCATTTGTATCCTTTTTCTATTGTATTTGTCCTATTGTTTGTAATTGTTTTCTTTTTTTATTGTATTACTGACTCTTTATTGTATCACTGTTGTTTGTTGACAGTGAAACTGCTCTGAAAGAACCGATTTAAGGGGTTAGGGGTCATTTTGGGGTTTTTATGAACGCACTGACAGGGGCCCCCTTACAAAGTTTTGCTTTGGGCCCCCAGAAGTCTACAACTGGCACTGATGATGGATGATTGAAACATTTCTGAACCGCTTGAGACGAACAGTTTGAAGGTAAGAAAAACTAACAAATTAGTCAAAATCAAGTCAAGTGTAAGCAGGTCCATTATTTTTATTTTTCTTTCGCACAGAAACATCCAGCTGTGTCACTACATAAATCGTTCTGTGTGCATGTGTATCACAGCCTCGTTGGCGCAGTAGGCAGCGCGTCAGTCTCATAATCTGAAGGTCGTGAGTTCGAGCCTCACACGGGGCAGAAGCTTTTTAACAAGGTGGCTTTATTACCAAGTGTGACACACTTGATTACAAACACGTACCTGTAACTGTGGGAAAGACACACTGCTTGTTTAAAGCGTCAGGGACCCAGGGTGGGTTGCAGGTGCAGTAGAACGCGCCTCGAGTGTTCACACAATGTCCATTGGTACACAGGGACTCGTCATGACATTCATCCACATCTACCGGGGAAAGAAAGAGAGAATACTGTTAAGGATTTTTTAGCAATGCCTTTGAGATTGATAAATATGAAAGCTGTAAGGTTTATTAATGTGTTAGTGTGTCAAATAGAGGTGCAGCACCTGTGTGATTCTACTGCTCCCTAGTGGCTGTCACAAAAAATCCTTCTTTCTGCCACTAGCAGGCAGTACAACAGCACTGAAAAACTTTTTCAATATCACATTTTATAATATCAAGATTTCCAATATCAGTATCACACTGGTTTTCTGAAAAATGCTTTTATTTTTATTTTTGGTAGTTTTAAAAAATAATCTAATATAACAATGACTATTTGAACCACTGCAAAATTCTAAACTATATAGCCCATAACAATGCATGACAAAATATAAATACCCATAAGATTTACAACTATTATTTAATAATTTACCAAACATTAATTCCTTTATTAAATTTGTAAACAAATCATGGTATTGTACAAAATATTGTACATTTATACACTACTGTTCAAAAATTTGGGGCTGGTAATGTTTTTGAAATAAATCTCTTATACGCACCAAAGCAGCATTTATACGATGAAAAAAGCACTATTGTGAAATATTACAATTTATTTTCAAATAACTCTTTTCAACTTGATTGTATTTTATCCCTGTGATGGCAAAGCTGAATTTTCAGCAGTTATTATTCCAGTCTTCAGTGTCACATGATCCTTCGGAAATCATTCTAATATGGTTATTTTATTGCTTAAGAAACATTTTTTTATTATTATCAATGTTGAAAACAGCTGTGCTGCTTGATATTTCTGTAAAAATCATGATCCACTTCTTTTCAGGATTTTTTTATTAGAGTTCACTACAATATAACAATGAAAAAGTCTGTACTGTCAATCCTTTCTTTCAAAAAAAAAAAAACCCCAAAAAACTTTAAACTGTAGTTTATATATCCATGTGTGTATATGGAGAGTAAAATGTGTGTATTTGTGTGTGATTTTACCGATACATTCCAGTAGATTGCTGTCATAGTAAAATCCCTGTTGGCAGTAGCATTCAAAGCCAGGCTGTGTGTTCATACAGCGTCCCTCCTTACAGATCTCGTTAGAGAACAATACACACTCATCAATATCTACAAAGAGAAAGTGAGAGGATTTAATTTATTATGTGAGGGGATGTGATTATGTGTGTGAATACACATATGCGTGCACATATACCTCTGTGCATAGGCAATCCATATTCAATCTTTCCTTCCTCATGGTAAAATCCTCTGCCAACTGGACACAGTGAGAGATACTCCACTGGAAAAAAAAACAGACAACACCAATCAAACACCAATGGACCAACTTACCTTTCATCCATTAATAAATACATGTATTCATCTGTAATCTAACCTGAGTGGTAGACAGGACAGGGGTAGATCTCACAGTGATCTCCCCATCCCACACCGATAGAGCAGCAGCACTCCTGCTTAGTAACGTTAGTTGCCAGAACACTATCACAGAACACGGTGTCATCCAGATTTAGGTAGCACTCCTTCTTATCATTGCGAACTATCTCAACCTCTATGTGGAAAACAACAGAAACAAATAAACCGAACTTCATTTTAAAAAAAAAAAAAGGCAAAGCAAATTCATGTGATCAAACACACTAAACCAACTCTCACCTTCACAGCTGTGTTTGTCTTCAGACAGCCTGAAACCATCGTTGCACACGCACACATATCCACCTTGTCTGTTTTCACATACGCCGTGAGGCTGACACAGACTCCTTTCCACAGCACACTCATCTATATCTGAGAGAGAAAGTGTGAAAAGGTGAACAAGAGGACCAAGACCAATATAGGGAATTGGGTGATGTAAAAAGTGTGAAATCCCGTACCCTGGCATCGGCGCCCACTGACGAGCATGTATCCTTTCTGGCACTCGCAGCGGTAAGAGCCCATCGTGTTGATACAGCGTCCTCGCTGACAATTGGAAGCTCGCTCACACTCGTTAATATCTAAAGAGATCAAAAACATTCTTACTGATTCACATATAGTGAGCATTGTTTCAGCTGTATTAGAAGGGTTACAAAAGATATACAGTCATTCAAAAGTTTCCAAAAAAAATCAATCAGTTTATTGAACAAGGATGCATTAAATTGATCAAAAGTGAGAAAGACATTTATAATGTTAAAAGGATAGTTCACCCAAAAATCATCATTTATGTCATTTACTCACCCTCATGTCGTTCCAAATCTGTATGAGTTTTTATGTTGAACATAAAAGAAGATATTTTGAAGTATGCTGGTAATCAAACAGTTGATGGTCCCCATTGACTTCCATAGTATTTCTTTCCCTACTATAGAACAACTGTTTGGTTCTTCAAAATTCGTCAAAATATCTGCTTTTGTGTTCAACATAAGAAAGAAATTTATACAGGTTTGGAACGACATGAGGGTGAGTAAATGATGACAAAATTGTTATTTTTGAGTGAACAAATGAGAAAGAATTGGGTGAAAAATTTCTATTTCAAATAAATGCAGTGCTTTTGAACTTTCTATTCATCAAAAAACCCTGAAAAATACGTAGCACTGTTTCCACAAAATGTTTTAACAGCACAACAGTTTTTTTTTTAACACTGATAATAAGAAGAAATGTTTCTTGAGCACCAAATCAGCATATTAGAAACATTTCTGAAGGATCATGTGACACTAAAGACCTGAGTAATGACTGTTTAAAACTCAGCTTTTCCATTACAAGAAAAAAATCATATTTTAAAATATATTTAAACAGAAAATACTTATTTTAAACTGTAATATTTCCAAAATGTATTGTTTCACTTGTTTAAATAACTGCAGGCTTGGTGAGCATAAGACACTTCATTCCAAAAACAAAAAAAAAAACCTTTAAAAAATAACTTTTTACATTTGGGGATTATTATCTATATTGCATATTTTAGACCACTTAATTGCTTAACTAGTGTAAATGTATGTTATAAAGAAGGATATTTTTGGTCGTGAATTCTGATTGGTCAGTACTGTGTTAGGTCATGCTAAAGACTGGAATACACTACACGACTTTTAAAATCTGAAGAGATTTTAAAACATTAGGCATCATACAATTGCTAAATTTGTAAATGGTAACAGAGAAAACCTGGGTGATATACACTAAATGACTGAGGATCACACCACCAGATCACACTACCAGACTTTCAAGTCAATCTGAACACAACAAACTCCTGCAGAAACATGTGCCTAGGAGATGTATGACAAATGAAAACAATATGTGCTCTACAATTGGCTCAAAATATCAAACATGCTTCATATCCCTCAATCATTCAGGTGAAAAATCCTACCCAAAACTACCCAAAATCTGCATACTAAAATTGAAGAGTAAAAAAAATAAGGCAAAAATTTCTGTAGTGCATTACAGTATCTATACAATTTGTACTGTAGTATACAGATATTGCAGTATTATGTGCAGTATTAGGTTCATGAGACTTGCAGTGCTGGTTTAGTAATTACTAGCTGACCTTCGCAGTGGCTTCCCTCTTGTGTAGGCTGGTAACCAGGGTAACACTGGCAACGAAATGATCCCTCAGTGTTAATGCAGTGACCGTTAGCACACAGACGGTTATCCTGACACTCATTGATGTCTGTGGAGAGATGAACAGACACATACACACACGCTCAATTCTGCTTATGTAAATGTTGAAAAGTTGTTTTTCACAGTATATTTATTCTCTTCAGAATGAACTTGTGCAGGAAGTAATACAATCCAATTTAAAACCATTCTGAATGACAAGATTGAGTTTCCATTAACCAACATGTTTAGTTTTGTTGGCTGTGTGCCACTGACCTCTGCAGCCTTTGCTGTCAGCCTCAGGCAGGAAGCCCTCATTACACAGACATCGATACGATCCTGCCAAGTTCTCACAACGGCCATTCAGACAAACACCACGCTTCTGACACTCATTGACATCTAAAAGAGAGAGAGAGACAGACATCTCTTGTAAGATTATACCACTGTCAACTTTGTTTTATCAAAACACCCCACATTCATCACCTTTCCTACAATTATTTATCTGATCAAAAATACAGTAAAAACAGTAATATTGTGAAATATTATTACAAAGAGAATTAAAATGACTGAATAGTAGTGTACATGGTTTACTATATAATAATAGATAAATATAATGACAGCAAATGGCATGCATAAAGGGGAATGTAAAGAAAGTTTAGTCGTGAAATGTCTGGAAGTCTGTGCGATGAGCTGATGGTAGTCGGAATGGCCTTAGCCATATATTTCTAGGAATGTGAGCTAAACAGTTTGTGAGTGGTTACACATGTGTGTCTCTGTATGTGTGTAAGTATTCAGACCGTAACACACTCCTCCCTGTGCCTGGTATCCAGGTTGGCAGGGTATACACTCATAGGATCCAACAGTATTCTCACACTGTTCGTTAGGACAGATACTCGGGTCCAAACATTCATTAATGTCTGCATTTGAGAGACAGCAACAGTATAGACAATGAGACTCTCATAAACAATAAACAGAATAAGCCATATTGGATGAACATGAACTGTTTATAGGTGTCTACAATTACATTAAGTGTTTTGTGTCTATGCATAGTATGGGTGGGTGTCCTCACCTTCACAGAGAGGCTGTCTGCGTGATTTGCTCCGGAAGCCCGGTAGACACTCACACTTATAGGAGCCGTGCAAATTAGTGCAATGCCCTCCAACTCCACAGATATCAGGCTTAGAGCACTCGTTTATATCTGAAAACATCCGCACAAACAAGCGTTGGCCATCTGTATTGATACGTGCATATGTATAGTAGCTGTCCATTGGCTTTGAATAGATGATGCTGGTCACTTACCAATACATCTGCGTTTCCCATGATGCACCACAAGTTTGTAGCCAGGGTGACAGTTGCATCTGTAGGAACCCACGGTGTTAATGCAGGTGCCTCTACCACATGGCTCCGAGTCACATTCATTTTCATCTACAGAAAGTGTGAGAACATTGTATATATTTTTATGTAATCTTTTTGTGTAATATAATTGTTTTATTTCATACTTTTATTAAACATTATACACTACCATTCAATTACTATACCGTTCTATTTCAAATAAATCCTGTTCTTTTGAATTTTCTATTGATTAAAAAAATCCTGAAAAAGTACCATGGTTTCCACAAAAATGTTTAAGCTGCACAACTATTTATATTGATGATAATATAAGAATAATTTTTTCTTGAGCACCAAATCAACATGATTTCTGAAGGATGATGTGACACTTAGGACTGAAGTAAAGGCAGCTGAAAATTCAGCTGTGCCATCACAGGAATAAATTACATTTTAAAATCTATTCAAATAAAAAAAAAAACTGTTACTGTTACTATATTTCATAATATTACTGTTTTTACTGTATAAAATAAATGCACTCTTTGCCTAGCATAAGAGACTTCTTTCAAAAACAATTGAAAATCTTACCAACCCCAGACTTTTAAATGGTAGTGTTTAATATTTTTATGCACTACAAATGCAGGTATTTATTTCCGAGCACATTTATCTGATTTCATTGTTTGTACAGTATGTATGTGTATTTACATGTGTACTCACCCACACAACTCCTTCTCTGTGCATGTGGTCGATATCCAGGGTAACAGTGGCACATGAAACCATTCTGCGTGTTCACACACTCTCCATGGCCACATATATTCCTGTTCAGCTTGCAGTCATCCATTGCTGTGTTGCCCAAACCCAAAAAATACATCCATAATTGTGAAAAAATAAAACATATTTCTCATTAAATTATCAAATAGAACTTTCCATAGACCAATACTGCAGATTTAACTGACAAGCTGTCACGGAACTCACGTGAGACCTGCGTCTGGGCCACTTCATGTGAATCACTCTCTGGAGGCACATGAACAATGGGAGGAGTTGTTGGCCTAGCCACAATGACTAAAGAGTTGGAAGCAAAAACGGAGAGGTAGGTAGAGAAAAAACACATTTTGAAAATAAATAAATGTTTAAAAGCTTGTCAGTAAATGAAAAAAGATAGAGATTGAAAAAGAAATGCAGATAATTAATGCTATGGATACAACATTTTGCATTTTGTGTTGATATTTGCGCTACCATGTGAACTATGGAGAAACACAGTGCTACACTTTCTAAAGTGTACCTGGGTGGCGAGGCCCATGAGTGCTGATTGGTGAGAGCTGCATGGGTGTGGTCGTCTGAATTGGGATTTCCTGTTGACATGAGACAAAATCAATTAAGTGAACTGTCTACAGCTGATCTCCCTTAATTCTATTTATTAAAACTGTGACTTTGAAATTTCTGTCAAAGATGTCTTTTGGTTTCTGTTCTTCCCTCGATTGGTAGTTTAGGCATAGAATCAGAATCTTACCGGAGGCTTGACCTCTGGAACACAAACACAAAGATGCAATGAATAATCAGCCAGTAAAAAAAAACAGCAATCAAGCTGAAAGAATCTTTATCTCAGAACTGATTCAAATGTCTGTACCAGTGTCAGGATTAATGTGTTCAATACTGGTCAGGAAGGGCTGAATGGACAGAGTGCCATGATAGGTCAGGAAAGACATCCCCTTCCCCGCTGGACAGATCTTATTAAAGGAAGCTAGAGAGACAGAGTGAGAGAGAAGGAAGCATTAGAGAGAGAAAGACCAAAGTTTAATTAGTCAAAGAGTCTACTTTAAAGATACAGACACACGTTTACAACAGGATTGGGCAAAATTCAGAACTGAAGAATTGACTTCATTTCAATTCATGAGCTAGAATTTTAATTCAACTGGCACAAAGTAAGTTGAATCAGAATTTGAATTTGAATGACAATAGGACTTCCAAACAAAAAATATTTTTCTAATTTAAAATTAGTTTTATGAATTTATTCAAATTTCAAATCATTTTAATTTTACTTTCCTACACTCAAATTTGCAATGTAATTCTCCATCCTGTTTGCTGCCTTCAAATTCAGCAACTGAATTGGAGTTAAAAAAGGCCCTCTCTAATCAATTCTGAATGGTACGCATCCCCACTCAAAACAGGCACACTCACCTGTCCCGTCCTGTGGGCACCTCTCGCAGTTGCCTCCCCATGCTTTACCCACAGTGCAGCAGCAGATCTCCTGGGAAAGGCGTGTTGGAAGAGCATGCTCACATTTCCCTGCTTCCGTAACCATACGATAACAGAGCCCCTGCTCAACCGTTGCTGTTGATGCTAAGAGAGTAAAAAGATCTTTATGATAGTTTGTTAGCCATTCTGTGTATAGTGTTATATGCAAGTTTGCACACATATTTATGTCTTACCAACACAGCGTGTCCTTTCTGTCAGTACATAACCAGGTTTGCAGGTGCAGCGGAAACTTCCCTGTGTGTTTAAACATTCTCCATTCTGACACAGCCCCTGCATCATACACTCATTTATGTCTAAGACAGAGAAATGAAAAAAGTGCAAAAAAAAAAATTTAGTATTTGTATGAAAAAATATGTCAAATATAATAATTTTTGGTACTGTACAAGCCATGAGTAAAATGTACTGGAAAAAAGGAAATCGGCTTAGGATCAGGGCGAATGTATAGATTATGTTCATGGGTAAAATTAAAGATGGTCAAAAGAATATGCTTCAAAGAAATCAAATTCAGTTAAATCAAGGTAAACCAACTGAGACATTTCATGTCAAAGAGAAAGCTCTCAAATCTCTTCTTCTTGTCAGTTGTGTAACTGATTTTCCAGCTGTCATTGTTAGGGCTGTTAAGTAATTCTATTGCAGTCAGAGATGGCGCTGATGGGTTTTCCATCATCTAAGAATTTCTGAAGCTGAATTACTAACAATGAAAATAGAGATGCCAGAAATTGTTTCTTTTCCATTTTTGTAACTTCCTCCAACTGAGAAGCGGGAGTTAGTATTCTACTGTACACTGGTACCTGGAGTTTACACAGTGCTATTCTTTAAAAACATAAAGGTAGGTTTCTACATCAAGTAGATGATTTAGGCTCAAGGTCAAAACATTATCGGAGTAACCAGGATTTCATTTGATTTTCCTTTGGACCAGAACTTTATATACAGTGTTCTCATGCATTCATTCTGGCAGCTAAACTGTGTATCTCTCTGTTTATCTGGATTACATTGAAGCTGAATAATATCTGTTCTCATGCTCAATGGGTATTTCCATCTGTAACATTCAAGCAAAAGCTTGTTTTAGCAAATAACACCCAAAACAGTATGCAGTTTGTTTATTGGAAAGATCATCATCTGCAGAAATGATGCAATTTAACTGCCATTGTCTTCATCTTGTGCAATTTGCTCTGATCACATTGTTCACCTTCACGCTCCTTCTGATTTCTCCTAAATCCTAGAAATGCTTTTATTTAAGAGGGCAGTATATCAAAGTTGATATACCGATATACCGACAGTATATCAAAGGTCTAAAGCATCTGCTTGCATTAAAACCTGACAGATGTTGTTAGTCATTTTGCTAGTGTACAATTTATTCACTTGCCTCATCCCAACCAAGCATCTCCCTCAATGGGATCATAAATGGAGCTTATCGCTGAATTATCTGATACTTTTATGTTCTCTTCTGCTATTATTCTAAATCTGAAACTATGCAGGTCTATATACCACAGTCATCCAAACGGTCTCCTAACTGGCAGAAAGTACTTGACTTCTGTATCTGGAATGGATATCAGGACTGCTCTACTATTACTTGCATTTCTAGGATAAAATCCTTTCTAACGCAGCAACTTCAGGTCTTGTTCAAGACTAATTGCAGATTTATGTAGGTGTTTAGGAAATTCTGTCACAACGTCTCTACCATAGAGGACCATAGAAGGAGTTGATGTAGCTTTAAATACATCTGAATTTCATGAATAGTTCAGCCATGAATCTCTACTTGCATTCCAGTGTTCCCAGCCAATTGGATTCACATACTCATTACTGTTTACCTATATGACCAGGACGTATTCAATGAATGCTATGTCCATGCTATGTTCTTGTCAATATTTTCTTATATATATGTATGAAGTAAATAGCACACAAAATATGTCTCAACTAAAACTAAAACCCCAATCTCAAGTGCCCTTGAACCAGTTTAACTTTAAAATTAAATCTCAAATATACAAAATAAAAACCACTGGTTTAGCTATGTAGCAAACAGAAGTATAAACAATTTTTCTGCCTCTGGCTGGCTGTGATATTTCCCCTAAACCGCATGATAGAAAATGTTTTGGCAGCCGTCTTGTTTGTGTTAATTTAATGATCATGGATGTGTACATTTTATGACAACCAACATAACTACAATTTGTAAAACCTATACAACACAAACAATCCAGCATGTACACACACAGTACCTTGGCAGTGAGTGCTGTTGAGTCTCTTGTATCCCTGAGGGCATGTGGAGCCAAAGTCCTCTACTATAGTCTGGTGTTTCCCAGCATCTGAATGAGAGAAATTCAGACAAATTCTTAATCATTTCTACTGTACTACCAAAGCATCTGTACTAGCTGCTGTGGTTGTTTGACTAAGCCAGAACACGGAACTATGAAACATCAAACCAATGAAGAGAATGTAAAACAAAGCCAAATAAAAATGAAAGTGGTGAAAATTGATGAAAGAAGTGTCTCTGAGGGGATTTAAGTCGGAGAGAAACTGGTAGCATGGTGTGCTGTGTGTGTGATGTGCTTCACTTCTGTGTGTGTGAGAAAGAGAGGAAAGGGCCGCAGTGGGAACATTTCTCTGAAGCTGATATTTTCTCTTCAGTATAAGAACATGCGAGAACAGAGACAGAGTGGCTTTCCAGAACGGCTTTTGCCAAAGCCAACATTTTTTCATCCTTTTTTCCAGCCTTCACTTTTGTCTCCTTTTACTGCAAAGGGTGTGTCATTGGAAAATATGGTGATGTTGCTGAGGCACGAAGACACTCACAGACATTCACACTCACTCGAACGCAAACACTAACACACATCCGCTCACACACAAAAGCGTTCACCAGGCCAGGATCACCGTCTGACTGAGCTCTGAGACATCAAATGGGTTACAGAGAGAAAACGGGAGTGGAAAAAAGCATTTTTCTTCTAGCCCATATTGAAACTTAACTCCAAGACTGCAATGACACATTCCCACCTGTCAAGCTATGACAGCGTGAATTTATAAAGAAAAACAGACTCGAGTGAGATGAACTGTTATTTTTAAAGAATTAGTAATGAGAAGGGGTTGTTTTTGGCTTGAAAGACACTTTGATCTTGGACAGAAACAGTAAAATGCAACTCCCAAAGAAAAGTTAAATTATATAACAGAAATTATTTGAACTTACAAGGTAGTAATGGGCATTTGTAACATTTATTTTGGCCCCAGGAATTACCCACACTGCCACAGCAGTCTTCCTGATTGGTCAAACCAGGGAGAGGGTTACTACTACACTATAAAAAGAGAAAGTAATAATTAGAGTGTTGTTAAATATATATTAAAAAAGAATTTGAGATTTTCTGTATAATCTCATCTACTTCTGTCACTCACAGCCTGTTTGGGTGTGGTTTCCTGGAAGCACCTCCCCTTTGGCTTGTGCGTCTGTGGAGGGAGGCGGGTCACAGTCTTGGTACTGTGAGGCTTGTTCTCTGATTGGTCGAGAGGATGAATGACAACTGAAGTGTCTGGTGTGTGAACAACACGAACATTGACCTGCACTGGAAAGTTGAATAAATAAAGAACAAAAAAGGAAATACACAGTTATATTTAAATAACTTTTTAATAATAATGAAGTATAGAAAAGCATTAAGCATGAATATATGATTTGTTATCACAAATCTTTAAAAAAGTGTAATTTTAGTATTATTTATATAGTATTATAGTACTTATTCATATTTTGAATTAGCTTTTATTTTTATTTAGTTTAAGATCTTTCTAATTATTTTTATATTTTATTTATTTTTTACTTTTAGTAATTTTGTTGTGCTTTTGTAATTTTTTTTGTTTCTATTTAGCTTTATTTTTATTTTATTCCAATATTTTTATATTGTATTTTCTTTCAGCCTTATTTTAATTACCAAAAATGATTTTTATAGTTGTACTTTTTTAGTGTACAATAACACTATAAAAAACACATTTATATTGATGTGGATGACATATGATCATGTTTTGAACCGCTCATTAGCCCATCATCCCAGACTGAGCTATAGATGCACAGAATGTTATAGAATGAGCTTCAGTCATTCTTTTGATTATTTCTGCATGGAAAGATTCTCACATCGGTTTTACATGTGTACACATGTATGCGAATGAGACTACATTTCAGTCAAATTAAAAGTGAAAATGTCCTGGTCACCAATTACCTTCAGAAGAGTGATGTCCACCGCTTTGCAGAGTGAACACAGAGTGTGTCTGTGTCATCTGCTGCCGCCCACCTGTGCCACCTGGCTCTGACAGACCCTGGGACTGAGGCAAAACCGTCAAGAGACATGAGACACATTCAGTATATTCTTTTTATCACAACTGGTTTTGCACCATCAAGATGACAACTGGAAAAAAGGGTGCATTTACAAGTCAGTGGAAAACAAGGTATGAAGGAGACGCTCACCTGTACGCTGTAGACGGGCTGCTTGTTGCCTCGAGAAGCTTGAGTCCGAAGTGGGAATTGGCAGAGGCGTCCCGTGAAGCCTGGTGGACAGAGACAGTGTGTGCGGGTACTGCATACTCCTCCATTCATACAGGTGAGAGGACACACCACTGCAAACACAGACGGATTACAGATTAGACAAGACACATCGGATTTGAAAATATTTAGATGTTATAATCATTATTATATATCATATAATTATATATTATTATATTGTGTATAATTTACATTTAACTTAACTATATCATCTAAATCAAACACATACATATTTGCATAGTTAATACATGACAATCACATCATCCACTGAGATTAAAAGTGTGAAAACTGAAAAAAAAACAAAAAAAAACACAAAAATAAGCACATACTAATTATTTATGAGGGCAGACTGCATTTTTATTTTTCACTGTCACAAAAGCACAAGACCTGGTTTAAACATGGATTCAGAGTATCTGCTTTATATGGTGGTGTGTCAGACTGTGGTCTGGTTAGAGCGCTCTTTTGTGGTCTGAAATATCAAGCCAGGCTTAACCAGATTATTCTGGAACACTGGCACAAGTAACATCATTATTTAATACCAGCTCATGGTGGTTTCAGAGGGAAAAATCCAGTGTCTGTCTTTCCAGTGTTTCATTCCTCCTGACCGCCAGAGGCGGTGCTAAGCACTAGTGGATAATCGCTGCGCCAGCTAGATAGGTCGAGAAAAAATAACAACAAAGTCACGTCATGACGTCGACCGAGATGCGAGGATATAAACCACAGCAGCTCGATGCCCAGCCTCTTTCGCTTTCTCGCTTATGATAGGTCGTTGGTTTAGCGTTGTTCCGTGCAGCTTACCTGAGTCACGAGGATTTGCCCTTCCAAGCTGTTACAGCGCGCTCTGCACTATCATCAAGACGGATGTTTTTTGGATTTTCTACGTGAGTACACATTTTTGCACTTAATCGTTGTGTCGGCGAAACCCTGTGCTTCACGGTACTATCCGGCAGCTGGTTTCGACTGCACATAGGTAGCATTCCCCGCTGACCTATTTATCATTGATTTTGCCGCTTACCGTCGTACAAACTCTCGTATGCCCTGCGGTGCTATCCGAAGGCAGCTTTGATAATCCACGTGTGATTCTCTCACTTATAAATCTTTCGGTTCCATCCGAAGATTTTATCAATGCCTGATTCTTTTGTGCGCGTTATCGCAGTTTGTGTTCCTACGGTGCTACCGAGGACGTGTTTGACGGAGTCATGGATCACAGCTCTCATTTCTCTGTTTCTTCACCGAGTTGTAAACTGTGCCCGAACACACTTCTTCCCAATGATGGACACGATCTCTGCCCGTCATGTTTAGGGATTCAGCATCTGAAAGAAGCGTTGACTGATCCGTGTTTGTATTGTGCCATGCTGCCGCTGTCAGAAAGACAGCTGCGTCTTGCAGAGCTAGATCCTAACTCGTCTGCTAGCCTCGCACAACCATGTATAGCGCCACGACACGCTCAAAAACGTCGCACATCAGCGGCTGCTGGTGCTCCGCCGACCAAGAAGAAATCTTTACCGAAGACAGAAAATTCGCTATCGAAGACTGTTGCT